>PVKE010034967.1:0-17087 GCA_004027555.1 Craseonycteris thonglongyai | reverse complement strand
CGCCGGATTCACTCCAAGCACGTCCAATGCAGCTGTGCCCACTCCAGCCCCAGCCCTCACTCCAAGAGCCCTGTCCTCAGAAGGCGCTCCCTCACAGTCAGTCTCCTCCGTAAATCAGGGGTGCTGAGCTGCTGTGGGCTGGTGCCCTGCTCTCACCCCGCCCGCCGGGAAGTGCCGCCGCCCTGCCCCACAGTCCCTGCTCCACTTTAGGCCCTGTGATCTGATTAGGGCACTGCGTGCTGTCCCTTGAGTTCGGATGTTAAATTGTCCACAGTCTTGTGGGGCTTCCACGCTCCCTAGGTCTCGGCTTCCAGCCCGCCCTCGATCCAGCTCCACTGTGACCGTAGTCCCCCAATCCCCCTTTGTGTTTGCCAGCCCCGGGCCACGCTCCGAGTCTCTGTCCCCGAACCGCTGCTTCCCTTTTCCTCTCCTGCTCTCCCCTTTTTTCTCTAACCTTTGTGTGTTGTTCCGTGTTGTGTGGTTCTCTTCGTTGAGGTTTCTTCTCAGGGTTTCCCCTGTGGATTCCCCTCTGTTCACAAGGCCCTTCCCAGGCAGTTATTGGCATTCTCCTCTCATGCCACCATCTTGGATCTTCAAGGCAGAATTTTTAGCAACAATCTGGGCTAAAACTTTCCTTTCTGGTTATTATTATTATTTTATATTTAATTAAGGCAGCCAGATAAAACATAGGTTGCCCAGCAAAATTTCAATTTCAGATAAACAATGAATAGAATACTTTCTAAAGTATAACTTTGTTCCAAAGCATATAGACATATTTATACCAAAAATAATTAATTGTTTATCTGAAATTCAAATTAAATTAGGCATTCTGTATTTCTATTTGCTAAATCTGGCAATCCAACAGTAAGTGCCTGGGGACTCCACTTGTGAAACAGGACTTTGACCTTTGGGCCCCTTAGTTTTCTTTCTTGGAAGATGATTGAATTTCTTTTCTTTATTCAGTCTCCTTGTCTTGCATGTTTACCTAATATAATATGATAGTATCATATTGAAAAAATGGACCCAATTTACTTTAGCACCAACAGAATATGAGTATTTATTTCCCTCTAGTCCTCATCATTGCCAGATATTATATCTTTCAATTTTTGCTAATCACCAGGACAAAAAGTTTGAGAATTGCTGGTTTAGGGCATTTTAAAATATGAGACAAACCTTTCTTTTGTAATGCCTAGCGTCAAAGTTTTATTTAAAAAGAATTTTTTAAAAACTTTATTAAATTTTTGGTGTGACATTGGTTATTAAAATTAGATAGGTTTCAAGTGCACATTTCTATAATGCATCATCTATCTATTGCATTGTGCATTCACCACCTAGAGTCAGTTCTTCCATCACCATGTATTTGAACCCCTCTTCCTCTTCTACCTCCCCTCTTACCATCTGGTCACCACTAAACTGTTATCTATATCTATGAGTTTTTGCTTGTTCATCTTGTTTGTTTATTGCTTTCAGTTTTATATCTCACATGTGATTGAAGTCATAGGTTCCCGATTTTTTCTGACTTACTTCACCTAGTATGATATTCTCAAACTCTATCCATGATGTCACAAATGATGGTATTTCATCTTTTCTTATGGCCAAGTAATATTCCATTGTATAATAGGTACATTGTCTTTATCCAATGATCTATCAAAGTAATTTAAAATTTTATTTTATATTGTAATGACATAACACAATAGCTATTTTTAGATACTGAGACTGAATTTCCCAGCTACTTCCAATAACACTGATCTTTTCTGTGCATACTCAAGTCAACACTCAAGAATTTCAAATTAGCTTTAGCAAAAGAAAATATTTATATTTATTTTTTTATTATTAAATTTGTTTGGGGTGACATTGGTTGGTAAAATTATATAGGTTTCAAGTGTACCATTCTATAATACATCGTCTATGTGTTGCATGTGTGCTCACCACTGAGAGTCAGTTTTTCTTCCACCTCCATATATTTGACCTGGAAAATATTTATATTAAAAAAAAACAACGTATGGGATGCTGGGGTAGCTCAGCAGGTTGAACAACTGCCTTGCAACTACAAGGCCTGGGAATTGAATTCCAGCCCCTGTCCATGTAAACCCATATGCTGAACTGTGGCACAACTGGTAACAGCTGAGATAATGGTGAAGGTTCTCAACTCAAATGCAGGAGGCCCCCAGTTCTGTTCCCACCCCATGGGGCCCCACTTCCACCTGTATGGAATGAAACTATGTCACAACTAATGATGTATAACTATGGAGGCTGCTCTGGGCCCTTCCCCCTTCTTTCTCTCTCTCACCTCTCAAACAATAAAATAAATCTTAAAGAAAAAGAAAACATATGAACTCAGAATACATTAAGATAACAAAGTTAATAAATGGAAGATGCCTTGTTAGTTGATGCCCCTAATGGCAACATATAGGCCAGATAACTTATATTGACTTAAAATGGCATTCCCACTAGCTTTGTGTAACTATATTTTTAAGTATTGCAATAAGGGATTTAAAAAACCTCAGTCTCTTTTATCTACATTTCCATGAAAAGCTGTTAAAAGAACAAATTTTTGCTCAGTTGTTTTTTCCTTTGCTTAAAGAAAAAAGTGCCAGGATTCCCACCCCACCCTGCTGCTGGGTAACAATCAATCATTTATTATCCCTGGATCAAACACAAGCATTCATGCCTATGAAAACATTTTGCGATGAATGGGATCTTGGTCTCTACTAAAAACAAAAAATAGCTAAAAAGAGACTTTAATTTATTTTCAAATTCTATGACTAAATTCTTATAATTCCTAACTGGTAAAAACATTGGCAAGCTACTAGATTTTACTTAGGATCAGATTTACTTCTTTGGTGTCTGCCCAGAGTTGCTATTGAGAGCTATTTGTGGCTAGCTTTTTAAGAGACCAGATGGACCTCAAATGGAATGAATATTGACACTGACATACAATGCACAAGGGAATGCAGGAGAGAGAATTGAATACTTTTTATTATAACTCAGTAGAATATAACCAATTTTTACTTCAAAGTTTTAATATTTGGCAAAGCAAAAAGGGAACTTCTGAAAATGACCAAACTTACAGCTGAACCCTTTCTTTGCATTTTGATATTAATCCAGGCATTATACATCTCATCAAAGATCTTATTGACTAATTCAACTCAACCTCTCAAAATACAATTATAGTCAATCCAGTCATACTCAGGGTGTTCCTTTCTTCAAGCCCAATCAACCCTAACCCGAATCAATCCTTTAAAAACCAATACATCCCCTCAAAGTAAACAATTCCTTTCAGAGTGACCAAACCCAATTCCCAAACATTCCTAATCAAGCACTAGCCATGATCCAGCAATCATTCATGAAACAAATGTCATTGTGGCAGAAACCAATAATCTTTCAATATCCACTTTTCATTTTCCCTTTTTTATTAAAAGAAACCCCTAAATTTTAACTGAGTACATGGCTTCCTGGCTAGACACTATATTTCCCACCATCCTTTGCAGCTGAGTGTGACCATGTGACTAAATTCTGGCCTACGGAATTGAGTGGAAATGATGTTTTCAAATTCCAAGTCAAGTCCTTCAGAAAAAAAATGGTTCATGACCCATCTGTCTCCCTTTCTTTGGTATAAAGTGTTTAAAATAAAGTGGTGAACTAGTTTCAAGCATTTAAATGAAAACAACAGCACAGGGGAGTGTGGAACAGAAAGAAAGAAGTGGGTTCCTGGATCAGACTATGTACATTGTACTATCTTTACCAGCCTCAGACTTCATGTAACAAGACCACCCAATTAAAATCTTTTCTCTGACTTTGAAGATTTAAGCAAGATGTGAAATAGTTTTAAAACATCAAGTTTCCTCCTATGGGTTGGAAATCCCAATACAAAAACAAACAAACAAACAAACAGAAACAACTTGGAGACCTAATACTCACCTCAGCCTTCATTTCCAATGTAATTAGCCCACAGAATTAGAGGTTGTTCTTTAGATTGTCTGAAAAATTTGGCCAGAAAATAAAGTGTGGCTTTCTCACTCTGTAACTGAAATCATAGTGCTCAATTTTTTATTTTTAAATAAACAATCTGAAGCATGAATTTCTGGAGCAAAATGTCCCATAAAACTATAAAGTTATACCTTCAAATAATTTAAAGGATTATCATGGCTATTAAAAATGTAAATCCCATTCGGTTGAGAATGATTAAAAACAAACTCCATGAGCCAGGTGTGCCAACAGCTTTGATAAAAACAACAAGAAGGATATATATAAATGCTGAGAAGGTTTTCAGGTCATCTAGTCTAGATGCCTGTAGGACAGGCTGTTTCCTCACACCCATAGTTGTAACACAGTGTCTGCCTGTCCCACAAGTCTGATTCTAAGGTGTGTCCAGGGATGCCAGGATGGCTCAGTAGGTTGACTGCTCACCTTGCAGCCCTGAGGTCAAGGATCGAGTCCTGGCCCCAGCCCTGGCCCGTGTGGACCCATATGCTGAACTGAGGTGTGCTTCCCACAGAGGAGGTCCCCAGTTTAGTTCTTGCTGGGGTAATCTTCCCATGTGAGAGGCCTCTGGCTCATGGGGGCATGCCTCCCATGTGGAAGGCCACAACCTCATCCTGCCCTGTGTGGCCCCCGCCCACCTGTGTGAAATGAAACTGTTGAAAACTGATGATGTGCAACTATGGAAGCTTCTCTGGGCCCTCCCCTTTATCTCTCTGTCTCTCTCTGCCTGTCTTTCTGTCTTTCTTTCCCTCTGTCTCTCAAAACAATAAAATAAATCTAAGGTATGCCCAACTAGAGAGGGGTTTTGGAGGGCTCACACTTTCCAAGTTCTTGTTAACTCAGATGCTGAAGGCTGTGATTAACCTGAAGAAACAGAAGTTGGCCCCCAAGTATCCCTGTTACAGTCTGGGAAGATGAAGTCGTTTGAGACTTCCAGTAAGAACTTTGTGTTTTCTTAGAGGTGAGCCTTTGTGGGAGACCAGTTAGGTGCATGTACTTTAGAATTATGGACCACTAAAACTAAATCTGGATTGTAAATCTAGGTAGAGTATGTAGGAGACTTTAGCAAAACCTATGGGCTATAACTATAGACATTTAACACCTGTGGAGTGAGTCAAAATGTTACTAATTCTCAATATATTCAAAAGGGTGGCAAACCAGCTTTGAATACTTCTTGGTGGTACCTGCAGCCCCCGTGCATGTCCTCGAGTTTGGTAAAATGGGATTAATTAAAGTATTAGTTCCAGTTGCCTCTTGAGACTTGAAATCTTTGGGCAGAAGATTCAATTGTGTACTTTGAGGACTTTTTACAAGAGTTGGTGCAGGAATTGAAGTGTTTCACTATTTGGGGAACCAATTCTGCTCCAAGATGGGTTTTATGCTATTACACTAGGACCATTTTTAGAGAGTCAGAGAAAAATTCAGAGGCATTTAGTTAGAGCATAGTATGGGGTAGCCGGGATGGCTCAGTGGGTTAAGCATTCACGTTGCAGGGCCGGGGACCGAGGATCGAGTCCCGGCCCGGGCCCGTGTGGACCCATGTGCTGAACTGGGGAGTGCCCCCAATTCAGTTCTCTCTCTGTCTCTGTCTCTGTTTCTCTCTCTCTCTGTGTCAAAAAACAAACAAACAAACAAAACGATAAAAAAAATAGAGCATAGTATGCGAAGGATACAAACTTTGCTTAGATTGTCTCCTTGGACAAAGGTAAAGTCGGAGTTTACAAGAAGGAACTCTGTAGATGGTCTCTGTCCTTGGATGAACTAATTGGCTTCAAGGAAGGCAGATTGTCCTAGAATAGAGCTGATACAGTTATAAGGAAAGGCAATTCTTGGTTGTATGTTCTTGGTTGTATGTAGTTTTTCCTGAGAATCCTTGTGATTTCAGTTAGAGTACTCATTACGTGTCCCTGTCTACAAGTATGTCACAGAAGCCAGTGTCCTTCCAATGGTACCTGCACGATTTCTCTCCTTGGAATTTCTTTGGAGAATTAATGTATGTGAATGCCATGATGATGCTTTTGGACCCAAACTGAAATGTGAATGTTTATATGTATGTCAATCCCTAGATTATAGAAAGGGGATGAAGCTGACGTGCTGCCTTTGTTGTAAGACCATGGATCATCTGGCTGTATATTTGATGTACTCATAGTGCAATACATGATGAGATCTTAGGAGGCCTAGATGCGAGCATAGAGAATTGCAGTAACTATTGTAAATACATCTCATCTCAGAAAGACACAAAAGAGAAGCTTTACTATCATGTTTATTGGCAGCATGTCCCAAAGATGAAAGACTTTTTAATTTTCTGGATTCAGTCACAGAATTCAATTCCACAATAAAACATATTATTTGTTATTTTAGATCTACGCAACAAACTAGTACCCACAATCCACATTACAAGTACGCTGCCCACCCAGCCCCATCTCTGATGAACCTGAGTGAGAAGTAAAAGGGTTCTTGATAGAGTAGCCATGAGCTCCATGAGGCAGTGTGACCTCGTTTTTACTCAGCAGAGAGCATCGCTAATCCAAAAAATACATCTGTCCTTTGCTAAAAAGTATAAATTCTTTCCTAAAAACCTTATTGCTCAGGGAAAAGAGTCATTAGGTAAAGAAAATTTTCTATTTTTTATTTCATTTTTTTTAATTAGTGAATTTATTGAGGTGACATTAGTTGGTAAAAATTACATAGGTTCCAGGTGTACAATGCTATATTACATTGTCTATGCATTGCATTAAGTATTTACCACCCAGAGTCAGTTCTCTTTCCATCATCATATATTTGATGTCTATTGATTTTAATGGAAAAAATTATGACACATTTCATCTTGACCCAAGATAGCATCCTAACAGTACTCACAGATACAAATATATATATATATATATATATATATATATATATATATATATATATATATATATATATATATACATACACACACACATATGAATTTAACAATGAAACAAGTTTGTGTAACAAACAGCAATTAGAAAATAGAGTTTATATGTAATACATAATACAATGAAGTTTATAATACAATGAAAGACTTCATAGTGGGTGGATCTGGTGGAGAAGAGATTCTTTGGAAGTTGCTTTCTTCTGTCTGCACTATTTTTTTCAACAATATAGCAACATTTTGAGGATTCATGGTAATTTTGTATCCAAACTGCACTATAAATAAAGTTATATCACAGAAAATATTATTAGGGCAAAATAAAAATAAATACACAAGTGCTTCTATATATATTAAAAAACAGAGTGTGTGCACAGTTCACTAACAAGTCACAGAAGATGCTGCCTCTTCATTCCTCTCACTTGACAATATCTCTATGCGTCGAGCAATTTCTGTTTGTTTCATATGATATCCTCTGACTAGAAACTGCTGTGCTGAGCAATAAGTTGGTGAATATGTCTTTGTCTGAAGTCATAAAGTCAAATATTGCTTCTTGGAGCATATGCCATTGGGTGAAAACATTGTTATACAGAAAAAACAAAAGGAGTCATGGTCTGAAAAGTGGCACAACTTTTCAAAGCCATAAGGGCAGCAAGTTATCACTGACCTGTCATTATGTGGGATAAATGTGTAGCTGAGGGGGAGGGGTCAGGAAGAGGCAGAAAACCAAAAATCTTTATCGGGGTCTAGGCTTGGTAACAGTGAGCTAAGTCTTTATGAAGCGAGGTGAGAGCCAGGAGAATGCAGTCAAGCATGTGCCACACCCTAGCCTTCTGCCAGGCCCTTGGGCCCCAATTCTCTCCATGTTTTCTTTCAGCTGGACTTGAGGGACACAGTGTAAGTGGGCTGAGCGTTTTAGTGCTTCCACGAAGCTGCTGTAGGATTTTCTGAAGCAACATTTACTTGACTTCTTAAGAAGCAGGACTGAGGCCTGCCACAGTCAGCGTTTGTTTTGTTAAAGGAGGAATAGTCATTGTTAGTCAGTGAAAGTCCCTCCAGAAGAAAGGACAGGATCTTGCTCAAATGTTGGCCGGGTCTATCCTCATTCTTACCCATCTCTGGGCCCTACTGGAAGCCTAGCTAAGTGCTGCTAGAGCCAAAATGGCACAGGCTTCTGAGTTAGACAGATTGGATTCAAATCCTGGCATTTTCTACTCTGAACATTTTCGTCTTTCTTACTCCTCCCCCCGCACCAACTTTGCTATGACCTTGTGTTGTTCTCCTTCGATTGCACCATATCATGTATTTTCTTCCAAACTGTATTGTGTACAAGTGTTCAGTCTGCCATCTTATCAGAAAGACTGTGTGTGTGTGTGTGTGTGTGTGTGTTGGACTTGAACCTCCTGGAGTGCTCTTGGCATGTCTTTGTTCCTCTAGCAGTTCAACTACATTAGGGCACTTGTTTTTCTGGGTTCTGTTTGCTTTTCTGTCTAGCTGCTGGGTGCCTGGCTGCTGGCACTATTTAGACAGCCACCATCCTGAGAGTGGGGCAGGCACTATAGTCTGCTCGATTTCGGTGTGAGGCGCCAGCTAGTTGGAGTCCTTTAATAGGCCCCAAGCTGCAAAGCGTAGTAAAACCTGGGCCATCCCCTGCTCAGGGCCAGAGATATGCCCCCTCTCTCACCCCATGCTTTTCCAGAGACCCTGACATAGAAGCCATAGTCCTGCCCCTCTGTGTCCTGGGCATGGCCCAACCTGACTCTCTAGATACCAGTGTTCCTCCTCTTTCCTGCCCCAAGACTCTGATGCTTGTCTCCAGAATCTCCTCGTATAGAGGAGTATAACTCCTGCACCAGTTCCATGGTTTAGGGCCCTAACTGAGCCATGGCATTGCCCATGCCCTTTGAATCTCAGCAGCTGCTTGTTTAGGAGAATAGAGTAGCTGGATGGGTGTTGGATCGTGAAACTTCATGAATTCTACAGAATAAACAGACTTTTTTCAGAATCTTCCTCCCACTTCCCTCTCAGACAGAGCTTTTGAAATTCCATTTTTTTAATATTTTAATCTTCAATTCCTCTGAAATTTATCTTGGTGTTGGGGTGGGGTGGGAGGGGGCTTATGAAACTGAGACCCAGAGCAATGAGCCTGGTTCTAAGAATGTGGAAAGAAGCAGGATATTGGAATTAACTGATGTAAGAAGCATTTAAGTATTATGGATTCTTACTTTAGGTATTTATTCCCTAATTCATTGCTAATATAGATGAATTCTTTTTTTTCTCCCATTATATTTTCTCCTGGTTACTGTTTGTATGCAAAACTTGGGTTTTGCATTTTAATTTCATAATAAACTTCTTTATTGAATCTCCTAATTAAAATAAATTACTTTTTGATTGGTTTTCATGTTTTGTCTAGGTATAAAATTAGTAGTATTCTGCACTTTCTTCTGTTTTCATTTTATATTTCTTTTTGTTCTTTAATTCAATGGTTGAATCCAGAACAATTTAAATTATAATAAATTTGATCTACTGATTCATCATTAGGCATGATGCAGACATTTTTATTAGAGACAGATTTAATTTTAACTTAATTTAAAGAAGAACACTCCCATTTCTGTTTTATTAGGAGTTTTATAGAACTCAGAAATTGATTTTTAGCTTTTTCAAATAGCTTTGGGGAATCTATTGAAATGATCACTCTTTTTCTCCCTTTACCAATGAATGTGGTGAATTATTCCAGTGGCTATCTTCACATTGTTCCACCTTTACATTTTTTAAATGAATCCATTTGGATATGGTATATTAATCTTTTAATGTGCTGCCAAATCCTATTATATGTATATACACACACATTCATACATAAATGAGATGAGTCTTTCATTTTCTACATTTTATCTCCTTTGTCATGTTTTTCATGTTTTGGCATTAATGTTATGCTAGTTTGAGTAAAGAAATTTGGAAGATACCTTTCTCGCTGAATGTTCTGCAATAATTTAAACAATATTAAAATATTTTGTTCCCTGGATATTTAATAACCTTCATCTGTGGAACTGTCTGTCTGGGCCTTGCACATTTTAAGTGGTAGCTGACAATTTCTCAATTTCTTCTTAGATGATTGGTGCTTTTAGGTTGTCTATCTCTTTAGTCGTTAATTGGGATAGTTATTTTTTTCTTTGAATATATTTTCCCCCAAGATTCTCAAATTTATTTCTGGGAGTGAAACAAAAATATTCTTATAAAATTTCTAATTTTCTTAGCAATAATGATATGGATCCTATTTGAGTTGGATGGTGTCTCTGAATTGAGGACCCTATGGGGGATGGAGATGAGGGTCAGTCTGAGCAGGTAGAACCGTCTCCGACCTTCATTCTGCCTCACCCCTCCCTGCTTCCACCAAAGCACACTCACTTTATATTTGGAATTTCAGCTTAAAGATTTCATTAGAGATTTGGTTAGTAGAATGCACTTCTGAAAAGCCAGTGACCCAGAACAGTGAAGTTGAAATAATATGCTTGCTTAAATAAGTATAAAAATATGATAGTATCCCTGCCCCCAAAGAGTTTATCCATTCTGATAATTTCCATTTGGGGAATTTTAGGAAGGGTTTCCAATATTATATGGAGAGCAATAATTTTCCAGAAAGATTGATGACCTAGGTCAATGAAAAATTTCCTCAGTCACTAGTTGCCTCTTCTTGTTCCTTTTAATGTAGCTTGTTCTTTTTGAAAGCACAGGCCAGGAGAAAGGTGACTACTTTGAAAGGGAAGGCATGGGAAGTTTGAGGGTGGGAGTGGAGGTAGCTGTTGTTTCTAGGGAAAACAATGTATATAATTTCTGACTTAACCTCATTAGAGTTATGTAGTTTGTAATATAAGAGGATGTGGCTGTCATTACTCAGAGGAAAAAAATGGTGAGCAGAGGACAGCCTAACACGGAGGTTGGCTTCTTCAAAAGTGTCTCTCTACCTACCTTGGGGAAATAGGGTTAGCTTAGCAATGCCATTATAATTCCTAAGGTATTTTTAAAAACATCACATTTTTTTTTCTATTGCTGGAATAAACTAGATTGTGCTCTAGACACAGTTCACTACCTGCTAGTTGGGGTAATGCTGGGCCATTTTAGCTCAGGGGGAAGGACTGGGACTGTTTAGGCTGGAGAGAAATAGACTCAGGGGACCAGAAGAACTGTCTCTACATATCAGAAAGAAGAGATTAGGTGCATTTCATGTCGAGGGATAAGGCTGAATTAGGACTGGAAGGCAGGACCTACTGCAGGATATATTTTAGCATAATTCAAGGAAGAATTGTCTGGTAGAGCAGAATGAAACGGGTAGAATCTGGAAGTATTGAATTCTTTGTCATTGGCGGTGTCCAAGCAGATGCTGGAAGACTGTGATCAGGGAAGGATACTGGAGAGGAACTCCATGAATCATGTATATAGGGTTGAACAAGACTTCTGAAGGCTCTTCTAATGACTAGACAATATTACGTAGTTTTATAAGTGTGTGAAATTTGCTTGAATGCCCGCTAGATGTCACTCATGTGTGTTTGTATTAGCAAGATTGTTTCTTTCCTGGTGTAAAGTATTATAGAAATCAGGAACATGACTAACACAGAAAAGTGAAATTTTATTAACAAAATGTATATCCTTACCTTATGTAATTCGTTTTTAATGAACATAAGAAAACCTAAGTATCACTTGAAGCAAAAAATTTTAAGATCTATTCTCAAAATTGGATTCATTTTCTAAATTCCCTTCTTAAATGTCTTCTAATAGTCTCAGAATTTAATATAATTTGCCATAAAACTTCTTCTGTCCATTCATTGCCATCTCTGAATTGCTCCTCTGTCTTCTGTGTTCATTGTTCTAGATGGGAACTAAGTCTTATTCTTTTCTACTTGGCATGTTGCACTGTGCAGCACTCATACTATTGCTACTACTAATATCTTACTTTTCTATTTTCCTTATTTATTATTTACAAAACACCTATTTATAGTCTCTTACCTAATCCATGTAAAAGCAAGTGGTTAGGTTTTAAAATATGAAGAAATAGGCTGAGAAAGGCTAAACAACTTGTTCAAGGTCATAGATAAGAAAATGCTTCCCAAATTTTATTGTACTGAAATATGGAGGTTCAGAAAATGCAACAGACTTTATATTTCTTGGACATTCACAGTGTACTTTAGCATGGTAAAGGCTCTGAGCATTCCTGGAGCAAAGAAACCTGCCAAACGTTAACTCTCAGTCTTCAAACAGACTTAGCCTCTCTCTGTCTGTCTGTCTGTCTCTCTCTATCTCTCTACCCACTCTCACTTCCTTACCCTCCCTCCCTCCTTTCTTTCTTTCTTTCCTATCTATCATCCTTTTTTTTTCTTTTCAGAATGTGAGTTATTAGCTAACAGAATAGTAGCTTTTCTATTGGGAACTGCTATAAGTGATGAGTATCAATTTTAAACTATAATCCTTCTTGATTTTAATTTACTAGCAGTTCCATAATGTATAATGCATCAAGAAAAAATAGCTTCAATTTTCTCATAGCTAAAAAATTTAGTTTATCAAAATAGATTATTTCCACCCAAAATTCTCTATGTGGAGAATTTATCCTTGGCCCTTCTTAGCACTTTGAGCAAACTGAATTGAATGAACAAAGGCCCCAAATGAAAGTTTCCACCTCCTCTGTGTCCCTGAGACTGTCCTGATGAGTCCGGCAGGGGAGGCAAACTTGCTGGGCGAGCCCTCTCACATCCCTGACTGACTCTGCAGCTTAGACACAATGAAGGCCATTGGGCCTGCTCTAACGGCTCCTGACGCCTTGGCTTTAGCATGTGTTCAGAGTGTCTTCATGCATTCAAATGGAGTATTATTGTCTGACATCTTTTGAAGCTATCAGACATCTGACCAAAATTCAGGATATACACTCTGAAAAGTTAAACATTCCCTGAAAATGGACTTAGAGACAGAAGACCATTCCAGTTAACTTGACTTGGTTATTGAATGGAAGCTATAGTAATTGGCAGTCATTTCTTCCATGGGGGTGGGAACAACAGAAGACCCCTCCTGCATAACTGGCTGATATGTTTCTGAGCCACAAGATTCCTCACAGCGGCCTTTACGTCCTTGTGACTCAGGCAGTAGATGATGGGGTTGAACATGGGGGCCACTACCGCATAGAAGAGGGAGATGAGCTTGTCTGTAAGGTCTTGTTTGTCTGTCCCCAGGGGGTCCTTAGACTTGGGCTTCCCATACATGAAAAATAAGGTCCCTTAGAATATGACCACCATGGTGGGCAGAGCAGGTGGAGAAGGCCTTTTTTCTTCCCTTAGCTGAGGGGATCCTCAGGATGGTAGCAATGATGAACACATAAGAGAAAGAGATAAACAGGATTGGGATGCCCAGGAAGATCACATTGGCCACTGCCATACTGAACAACGCAGTGTGAGCATGAGTTGTATATAGGATTTGACCCACATGAGAGTTGCACCCACAGAAAACCTCGCACAGAGTCCAAATCTGTAAGACATGCTCCTGCCGGTGACATGTCTATTCTGTGTAGCTGGAGCAAGTCTCTACTCCTCCTTAGGCCTCAGTTCCCCCACATGCATCCCAAGAAGGCTGAATCAGGTGCTTCCCAGGGCATCCCAACTCTGTCATGGAGTGCCTGGTGCTGTCCCCAGCAGTCAGGGGACAGTCCTTGGTGAAAGTGGCTGCCCATCCTTTGGGGGTGTGTGTGTGTATGTGTGTGTGTCAGGAAATCTGAATTCTTGGTGTCCCATCAAGGAATGGTCAGCAGGAAATAGGGCTGTGTCAGGCTTTGGAGGGGACTCAGCATGGGAGAAAACTAAGCGCTCTGACACCTACCTAAGCCTGAGAGGAGGGGTGGTGGGGGAAAGGGGAGGCAGCTAGGAAGAGCAAAAAGAGGAAGGAATGCTTTTACCTTTGTGGCTGCATCCTGCAGGTATGTCACCTTGGCTTGTCCCAAGGACCAGGCCTTGCTTGTGGTCTCAGCCCTAACTTCTGGAGTCAGCAGGCAGCTGAGACACAGACCCAGTCTAAGCAGAAGAGCCCCGTGCTCTCTAAACCAGCCTCTGATGAGCGGCTCGCCTAGAAAAAGGAAAACCCTGAAAATGCTGCATGCCCACCGCCTCAGCAATTCTGCCTCTGGGAAAAAATTCTAAGGAATCAACGGGAGTGGAGGGCCAGTAACTCTCAGTAAAGGGAATTCATCACAGCAATATTTGTGAGTGAAAACAGGAAACAAAATAACTGTCTAATAAACGCCTATGTAAATGATACCATTTTACATAATGGAATATTAGGCAGACCTTAAAGTTATACTTGTAATTTTTATACTATTTTATATATACCGGTATATTTTAAGATTTATTTTTATTGTTTTTGACAGAGAGAGAGAGAGAGAGAGAGAGAGAGCAAGAGAGAGCAAGAGAGAGCAAGAGAGAGAGATACAGAGACAGAGAGAAGGGGGAGGGCCCAGAACAGTCTCCATAGTTGCACATTGTTGGTTTTTCCACATAGTTTCATTCCACAGGTGGGAGGGGCTGCACAGGACAGGAACTGGGCCGGGGTTTCACCTCCGTGAGAACTGAACTGGGGGGACTTCCCAATTCAGCATGTGGGTCTGCATGGGCTGGGGCCGGGATTCGACCCTCGGTCCCCGGGGCTGCAAAGTGAGCGCTTAACCCACTGAGCCACGCGGCTTCCCCTACACTATAATATTATAAGTGAACAGGGAGAACACAAAACTGTGTTAATACACACTATGATGATCTCAATTAGGTAAATGATATATACTTTATGTGGATGAAAGTTACACGGAAGATATAGCAAAATCAATAGGGGAGGGATTCTTCTCCGTACCTCTTCTGTATTGTCAAATTTCTCATACAGGGGGCAAAAGTTACTTTGTATTCAGGGTGGAAAAGCCTAGTGTTCATGGAAGGAAAGTGAGAAAAACTAGCCATAGACTGGGAATTAGGCAGACAGGGCTTGGGGGTGCACTCACCTCCTGACTCTGACCCTGAGGAAGGCCCATTCTCCTGAGAAGTCTGCGGGCTGGGGTGGGAATGTGCCTGCCTCCCTCCCAGGCTCCCAGCTCCTATGTGAGGATGGAGCAGCAAGTTCAGGGCAGGGCCTTGGCTAGTGGCAAGCCCTGGAGAACATGCAGGAAGCTGCTCCTTGCTCCAGCATCAGCTGCAGGAAGCTTTCCAGGAGCAGAGGCAAGGTGAGGAGGACAGTCCATCCTCAGGAAATGCTCTGCAGAAGGCATGGCCACAGCCCAGCTCTCCCCACGTGCATTCTGCTTACAACCACTTCTCTGAGACCCCTGATCCCAGACACGACTCTCAACCCCTCACTGAGCCCCAAGCCAGACCCTGGATGCCAGAGAAAGGCCCCAGACACTCCCCTGCCTGACTTCCTTTACCTGTGAGACCCTCTTTCTTCTTTTTGCTCCTAAAACCTTATAGGAACAGCCTCTGGTGGGCCTTCTTCTCACATCCTTCCTCCAAGCTGTGTTGGCTGAGCCCTGGGTGTCTCGGCTCTAGACTCTTCATGTAGTGAACCTGTCATCATAGTCCCATGCCCAGAAGTCCCAAGAGTACATTTTTCTCCAGTAGTGAAGGGCGTCCTCAGGTACAGCCGTGGGTGCCAACAGAGACCCTGCTAATCCCAGAAGCAATTTTAAGTTTGGAATGTCAAGTGTGTACAGGATGCAGGCCCTCAGCATACCTGGGCGCTCCAGGAATCACATCCACCCATCCCAGTTAGAGGCAGCTGGGATGGAGAGGAGTACACAGCCCGCATTGGCTTCCTCCTGAGCTTCGGTGGGGTCTTGGGGAAGCCAGTGCTCACTTCAGGGACAGAGCCATTGTCCTAAGTTGAGCTCCTAGACTTCCAGAATGGGGAGGCAGGACAGGTGCCTAAGAACAACAGCACCAGCAGAATTAGCTACCTTTTTTGAGCTGCCTCCCTGTGACAGTCACTGTAGCAAACACTTAGCATATACTATATGTTCAATAAAATTCAGCAATGCCTATGTATTGAGTATCTACTGCCAGTCTTGCCTGGGTGATCATATTATTTTCTCTCTATTTTTGTATCTGAGGGAACAGACTTTAAAATGTTCAGCAGTGTACCAAAGGTCACAGGGCTTGTGAATAGCAGAGCGGGGGGTTCAGTCTCAATACATCTGATCCTCTTTCTCATCCTCATCACTATTACAATCATCATCATCATCATCAGTAGTAGGTATTCTTTATTCCTGGAACAAAATTTAAAAAGTATAGAAGAGTATATAAGTCTCTGTCTCATGTCACCCAGTAAGTCTCCCTTGAGGCAAACAATGCTAGCAATTTCTTGTCTGCTTTTCTCTTTTCCCCCAGAGATGTTCTGTGCATATACTATAGTATTTTGGAGACAAATTTAGCATGAATACACACTGTTTTAATATCTTGCCTTTGTCACTTAATATACTTTGGAGAGTTTTTCTGGGAAAAATACTAGTGCTGCCTCATTCTTTTTAATGGCTGCATATATGTATTCCATTGGAAGGATGTACCATCATTTAATTAATTGGTCCAGTATTCATGAACATTTAGGTTTTACAATCTTATACTATTTCAATCAATGCTATAACACATATCCTTGCATATTTATAATTTAGTACATGTGCTAAAATGTGTTTTATGTACATTTGTAATTTTGATAGATATTGCCAAATTTACACATTCCTGTTATTAATGTTTGAGAATGTCTATTTTCCCATACTTTGCCAACATAGTATGTTGATCCTGAGACATTTTGGTCTTTTGCCAACCTGATGGGTAAAGGTGTCATTGCATTGTTGTATTTAAAACTTGGTATTTGAAATAATTTAAAATGTGAAATATAATATACATATATATAAAATGCACATAAAAGTATGCAAAACACATATTTTTTTTTTTTATTTTTTATTTTTTTTTTTTATTTTTTATTTTTTTTTATATTTATTTATTTTTTTAATTTATTGTTAAATTTGATGAGGTTACATTGGTTGGTAACAATTAGACAGTTTACAGATGTACAAGTCCACCTCACATCATTCATGCATCGTATTATGTGCCCATCACTCAGTATTAGTTCCCCTTCCATCACCTTATATCTAGTGCCCACTCCCACCTCCCCCCACAACTGTCCCCCCGCTCCTCCCCCCTAT
>PVKE010034966.1:0-17119 GCA_004027555.1 Craseonycteris thonglongyai | reverse complement strand
TGTCCCGCTTTACCAATGTTAAAATCTGGTCACCTTACCATAACTTCTGGCTCTGAAAGCCAGCAGAGATTGTGCCTGAGTGAGATGGAGGGCTGCAGGAATCCCAGGTGCTCCTCTTAAAGCACCTGCATACGCCTTACTTCAGGGGTCTCCAAACTTTTTAGCCCGCAGGCCGCATTAACTATCAAACAGCAGTTTGGGGGCCGACTACACACTCGAGGTCCAAATAAAAAAGAATCAAAACATAGATGTTGTTTTTAATTATTTATTTAATATTATTTTATTCAGATAAAAAGGTCTCCACGGGCCAGATGAGAGGGCCTCGTGGGCCGGATGCGATCCGCGGGCCGTAGTTTGGAGACCCCTGCTACTTGATCACAAACTCACATGCTCTGAGCTCCAGCACTGAAGCAGCCACTCTAAAGGTGCCAGGGACTTACAGAGCGAAACTAAGTTGTCTGGCTTCAGGGTGAGGGCTGGAGGGGCAGCTTTCTTCCAGACAGAAGTGCTAACAGAAGGCATTTTTCCTTTGTTGAGCCCTCCCTCCCAGCATACAGACTTAGGCAATCTCCATATCTGAGTCTCCATCCTGGTGATTCCCTGAGACTCCACCCAACCCAACTTACAGGCCCACCCAAGCTGCTTCCAGTGGCTTTTCCATACAAATGGCTTGTCTTGGCTTATGCTTCGGACTTTCCTAAAATCTCTTAAAGGTTCACAAACCCAGACAAGCAGCATCTGGCCTTGTTGTGTCTCATTCCTTTTGTTAAGAAGCCCCAAACTCAGCACTAGTGGCAGCAAGTCTTGGCTCACAGCTTAACCTCTCCCAGGCACCAGAGCCGTGCTAACATGAATCCTGCTCCATAGGGTCAGCCCCTGAACAACAGCTCAGCCAGTCTTAAAACAATAAGCCAGAGAGTCAGTCCCTCCCATTCACGTGCAAGCATCAACCAAGGCTCAACTATTAATATTTAAGAGGAGGGCACACACAAGGGATACACCTGGAGCACCTGACTCAGGTGACCACAGAGACCGCACAACTGGGCCCCACAGGTAGGGTGACCAGACGTTCCGCTTTTGGCAGGACAGTCCCAATTTTTAACAATTTGTCCCGCGTCACATGGCGTTTTAAAAAAGTCCCGATTTTTGGAAAAAATGCACAACAAGCTAGGGAACGGCGGGAGATAGACCAAATTTTTAATCAAGAACCCCCTCCCCCCACCCCCCCGGTCAGTGGTGTCCCGCTTTACCGATGTTAAAAGCTGGTCACCTTACCACAGGACATTTACTACATAAGGCTATTCTAAGACCGGGAGACATAGCAGCTCTACCTAATGCATAGAAGCAAATGTGAGGCGGCAGCCAAAACAGAGAGACAAAAAAATGTCCCAAATAAAGGAACAGAACAAAGCTCCAGAAAAAGGACTAAACAAAATGAAGACAATCAACCAGATGCAGAGTTCTAAAAACTGGCTATAAGGATGTTCGGTGATCTCAGTGGGAACTTTAACAAAGGAAACATTTTTTAAAAATGGAGATAGAAAACATTAAAAAGAACTAGTCAGAAATGAAGAATACAGTAACTGAAATAAAGAATACATTAGAGGGAATCAACAGTAGATTAGATGAAGTGGAGGATCGAATCAGTGATTTGGAAGATAAAGTATCAGGAAACACCCAATCAAAACAGCAAAAGGTAAAAAGTACCAAAAATGAGGATAGCTTAAGGCAGTGGTCCATATCCTTTTTGGCACCAGGGACTGGTTTCATTGAAGACAGTTTTTTCATGGACAGGAGTGGGGGTGTGGAGGAAGGATGTGTGTGCTCAATTCACAATAGGGTTTGGGCTTCTATGAGAATCTAATAATGCCACAGTTGATCTGACAGGAGTGGAGCTCAAGCGGTAATAGGAGTGATAGGAAGTGGCTGTAAATACAGATGATACTTCAATCGCTGGCCTGCCACTCATCCCCTGCTGTGCAGCCCAATTCCTAACAGGCCATGGACCACTACCAGTCTGTATCCCAGGAGTTTGGGACGCCTGGCTAAAGGGGTCTCTGGGCCAACATCGAGCATACCAACATTCACATCATAGGAGTACCAGAAGGAGAAGAGGAGAACAAGGAATTGACGACCTATTTGAAGAAATAATAATGGAAAACTTCCCTAAACTGGCAGAGCATAGAGGGTTCCAAACAAGATGACCCCAAACAGGCGCACACTGAAACACATAATTAAAATGCCAAAGCTTAAAGATGGAGAAAACCTGAAAAGTAGCAAGAGTAAAGCAGTTACCTACCGGGGAGCTCCCATGAGACTATCTGGTGATTTCTCAACAGAAACTTTGCAGGCCAGAAGGAATTAGCAGAAAATATTTAAAACGATGAAAATTGGGGACCCAGATTATTTTACCCAGCAAAACTATCATTGAGAATCAAAGGAGAGATAACTTCCCAGACAAGAAAAAGCTAAAGTTCATCACCACCAAACCATTATTATAAACTTGTCTAACCTGCAGCGGCATGCAGCCCAGGACAGCTTTGAGTGATGCCCAACACCAATTTGTAAACTTTTATTAAAACATGAGATTTTTTTTTTTTTTATAGCTCATCAGCTATTGTTAGTGTTAGTGTATTTTGTATGTGGCCCAAGACAATTCTTCCAATGTAGCCCAGGGAAGCTAAAAGGTTGGACATCCCAGCATTATTATAAGAAATGCTAAAGAGACTTCTTTAAGAAAAATTAGAAAAAAAAGTAAAAAATATGAATAATAAAATGGAAGTAACTACATATCTATCAACAGTTACTTTGTGGCTAAACAGATAAGAAATCATATGCTGCCTACAAGAGATTCATTCAGATCAAAAGACACACATACATACACACACACACATTGAAAATTAAGGGATGGAAAAGCTGTTTCATGAAGTGGAAGTGAAAAGAAAAGATGAGATAGCAATATTTATACCAGACAAAATAGACAAAAAGGCTATAATGAGACAAAAGAAGGAACTAGTAATCCCACTTCTGAGTATTTGTCTGAAGAAACCAAAAATACTGCTTCAAAGGGACATGTGCATCCATGTGTTCATTGCAGCATTATTTACAATAGCTGGGATGTGGAGGCAACCTGATTGTCCATCAGTAGATGAATGGGTGAAGAGGAGGTGGTGCGTATATACAGTGGAATGTTGTTCAGCCATGGAAAAGAGTGGGGTGTTGCCATCTGTGGCAACATGGGTGGACCTAGAGGAAATTATGTTCAGTGGAATACCGGTAAGTCAGAGAAAGAAAAATACCATATGATTTCACTTATATGTGGAATCTAAAGAACAAGATAAATGAACAAACAAAATAGGAACAAACTCATAGATACAGAGAACATTTTAAGGGTTGGGAGATTGATGAAAAAGGGGAGGGGATTAAGAAGTACAAATTGGCCATTACAAAATAGTCATGGGGATGTAAAGTACAGCATAGGGAATATAGTTAATAGTAACTATGGTGTCACATGGGTACTAGATTTATCAGGCTAATCACCTCATAAGTTATATTAAATGTCTACTCACTATGCTGTGCACCTGGAACTAATAATTTTTTCAACTGTAATTGAAAAATTTTTTTTTAGTTTAAAAAATTAAAAAATCATTGGTGAAAATTTTTTAAAATAGTGACACATAACATTTTCCTATGTATGGAAATGGAGAATTTATTTAGGACCAGGTAAAATTTAGGTATTTGTATTATAGTATCTCATTTGTTTTGAAAGGTGCCTGATTATTACAAAATAATTAAAAATCCAATGGACTTGTCAACTATCAAGAAAAAACTACAAGAAGAGTATTCCATGTATACAAAGCCTGAAGATTTTGTAGCTGATTTTAGATTGATCTTTCAAAACTGTGCTGAATTCAATGAGGTAATTTGAGGGGAGGGGGACCAATAGCAATACTGAAAGTAATATTGAACCATACACCCTTTTTTAACAAATAATGGGATTAAGATATTTATACTAGCATAAATTTCCAAGTTTGAGTCTGTCAAGGAATGACATCATCTACATTTATATTAAAAGGTTTCTCATATGGTGCGTGGAAGTACAAATAATAGCTGACAACTTGAAAACAATTTCAAAAATATTTTTACCTAACCTAGAAGCATTCTTTGGCATCCCCACCTTTATTTCTTATAATATGGCACTTCCATAGTTGAGTCTTTTTGATATTGACCTTGAATTACTAAGGATGTGATCTAAATAGCTCAAATTTTCAAAAATTTTTATCATCTGGCAATTTATCTAGTATGTGTGCTGCCAAAGTGAGCACTCATCTGTCAGTTTATCTAAACATCTGTCAGACTTATAGCCTTTTATTCGTGGTTTCTTCTATATATTGGTTACTCATTTGAGAGTTCTACATTTTATTTAATTTGTTCTAAAAATACCTGTTACATAATTATATGATAATGACATCTTTTTCTCTCTCTTTGGTAATTCAGTTCTACCACTGTCACCTCCTTATAAAATAATCCAGATGACTCAAAGCCTTTTATTTACCTTTCATCTGCCCTTCTCTATACTTTGTTTTGCTATTATTTACTTCATATGAATGACATTGCATAAACATTTTCCCAAAACATTCAAGTTAAAAGACAACAGAAATGTGAGAAATTTTACTGCTTTTATTGACTGTCTAAAATGTTGGTGTTTGTTTTTTTAATTCATATTTTTATTTTTATCCAACAGCCTGATTCAGAAGTAGCCAATGCTGGTATAAAACTTGAAAGCTATTTTGAAGAACTTCTAAAGAGCCTTTATCCAGAAAAAAGGTTCCCTAGACTAGAATTTAGGAATGAATCAGAAGATAATAAATTCAGTGATGACTCAGATGATGACTTTGTACAGCCCCGGAAGAAACGCCTCAAAAGCATTGAGGAACGCCAGTTGCTTAAATAAGCAGCACCCTTGGCATGTGCTGGTTTTTAGATTTTTTTTTTGGTTTTCAAGAAACATTTTTTCAGTAATTTAACATCGTTACAAAGAAGAGTTTGTGACCACTCTGATATATAAGTTTTTGATGTTTACTAGACTGATTTTCTTAATAACCCATTTCTTTTAACCTTGTTCTTAAGAAAGAAAAAAAGAGAGGAAGGAATGAAAGGAGGAAGGAAAGAGAAAGGAAAATACAGTGAAGCATCAACAACAAAATAAAAGGACATTGTTCTAACTTCCTATATTTTAAAACTGTAATGTGAAGTGATAACTACTATAGAAGGAAATAGACTTTATATGAACTCTCAGTTGAAAACTAATGTGGTTTGGATGTGTACATCAATAACATTTTTAGAAAATACCACTATCCATTAATTGTGGCCCAACCATAAATTAGGTATACTGTCCTTAAGAGCAGTACTCCATGAACATGGATGGTAATAAGAGTTCTATCTTAGGATGCCAACTCGTGCAACGAAAAAGTAGATTAGAGACTTAAGAAGACACCTAATAGTGTAACATGTAAGATGGCAACTGTATTAAAGAAAAAACAGGAAAACAAGCATTTGATTTTGATTTTTATTTCTTTGTCTGTAGAGGTGTTTGGTATAGATTTTCAAGGCCATCTTTTTCGTACAGATTTTAATCTAACTTCTTCCACTGTGGAAGTAAGTGAACACGTTTGGTTTTGCTGTATATCTGTGTGTGGTTTTGTTGTTTGTTTCAACTGTGCAGGTGATCCTTGTTAATAACAAGACTCATTGTTTGCAGTATGGCTTTTAGTGGGACTACCCAAAATTGAAATACAACAGTGTGTGCCATATTTGATGTGAGAATTCTTTAAAATATACCCAATTGGGCATTAAATGTTAAGTTCCCCTGAAAGGGAGTAGTTTTTGTGATTTTCATATGTCTTTATAGTTTGGAATGAAAATGTGTTGTATAATTTGGGAGCAGGCATTTGAAGGGAATTACAGTGAAATTTATTTTTTTTTTTTTCTGAAGCATTTATTTCCTGTTTTTAAGAGTTAGAACCTCAAATTGAGTCTTTCATCTGACTTAATTCTGAATTTCATTCTTCTGATACATTCTATCATATGAGGACAAGCATATTCTTAATGGGCCGTACCTAGCTAATTTAACTGATACTCATTTATTCCTTTTACTTACTGTTCAGTATTAAAGAAGGAAACTAGATTAAGATAGAAGAAGAAAATGCTGTGACATTTGCCAATATAACATTGACAAAATATTTACATGTGAATTTTTTAGTTTGCCAGTGTAAACCTTAATTTATAAAACGTTACTTTGTTGAGAAAATTTTTCTCTTAATCCTGATAGAATAAATATATAGCTGACTTGAAAGAATGTTACTCTTTGGATGATATCATCTCCCATGAATTAAATCTGGAGGACTTTTATCAATGCAGCATTACTTCTTAAAGTGGACAATTTGAAAATATTATGTGGCTAATTCGTTGGGTTTTCAGTTACTGCCAAAGATAAAATAAGAAAAAACAACTTAATAGTGATAGCTTCTTACTTTCTATATAGATTTAGGGCTTGTCCATAATATGTCAATTATGTATTAATAGTTAAAAGGCCTGAATCACTTTTCCAAATATCTGTTCAGGGTAACTGTTCTTGTGTTTGTTTTTTGTTCTTTGTTTTTTTAAGATTTATTTCTTGAGAGAGAGACAGAGAGAAGGGGGAGGACCCAGAGTAGTCTCCATAGTTGTACATCATCAGTTTTGACATAATTTCATTTCACACAGGTGGATGTGGGGCTGTATGGGGAGGGAACCCAGCTGGGGACCTTCCACATGGGAGGTGTACGCCAATTCACCATATGGGTTTACGTGGGCTGGGGCTGGGATTCAATCTCCAGATCTTGTGGTTGCAAGGCAAGCACTCAACCTGTTGCACTATCCCGGCGTCCCCTGTTGTGTTATTTTGAATATGCGTTTGACATTCTCCAAAGACTGAAAAAAAATTGATATAACAATACCATTTAATTTTTCTTTCTTTTTTGCTTCAGCATTTATAGCACAGCTATAATTGGTATCTTAGAATACTATTCTTCTCACTGCTTGACTCCTGAGTTATAACAGTTTGACACATAAATTTTGAGGAGGATCACAAATGGACATAGAACTAAAAAGGGAAAAAATATAATTTCCTAAATGCATCTGAGCCAAAATTTCTAATATACCCAAAAGTTTCCATTACATTCAGTGCCATATCTATCTTTTAAAACAGTATTTGTTTCACTTTTATAATTTCTTTTGCTATATGAAAGGCAGTTAAAAACCATCTTTCCTGTAATCATACATAATATAAATTATATTAAAAGTGTTTTGGGGAATCTGGGATGGCTCAGCAGTTTAAGCACTTGCTTTGCAGCCCCAAGGACCAAGGATCAGATCCCAGCCCCAGCCCGTGCAGACTCATACTGAACTGAGGTGTGATGTGCTTCCCATGTAGGAGGCCCCCAGCCCAGCTCCCACCCTGTCCAACCCCCCCCCCACCCACCTGTTTGGAATGAAACCGTGTTGAAAACTGATGACACACAACTATGAAGAATGCTCTAGGCGGTCTAGCCCTACCCCTTTCTGTCTCTCTCTGTCAAAAACAATAAAATGAATCTTAAAAAAAAAAAAAGAAGTGTTTTTCTCTCCAGACAGCCTCCGTAATGGTCTTCAAGATTTAAAGTCCTTGTGACCTTATTACCAGTTGCCTGTGTGCTCTGGTGGATCCCAGCTAAGTACTGTAGTCCTTAAATTCTAATGGACATAAGCTATAAAATGAGCCTAACTATATCCCATGCTCATTTGAAGAGCATCCTCCCAAAAGTTCACTGCAATTCAAGCAAATTTGACCTAAAGTTAAAACATTCCAATGTTTATCTCCAATCCAGAGCCCAATGTCATAGCTGCAAGACCCCCAAACCTGAAAGTGATCATGTGATCACACCTGTAACCAGGGCTTATGAACAAGTAGACCATGTGGGAGCTAGGATTTACTCAGTCCAGCTCATTGAAAGCTTTCCCAGGTGTTAAGCATCTGAGTTGTCCAGCAATGAGGAAACCCCAGTACACAGTTAACCTCAGCATCTGACAATGCAATCATTTTGTCCTTTGAATTGTCAGTCCCTGCTTATCTTTTCTGAATAGAGGGGTAGGAAATTGGAAGGTACTAAAAGGAAAATGTTCTCTTCCTTGGTAGTTTTACATTTCCAAGCTAAAGAATAGCCTCCATATTTTACTACCACACAGTAGTATAGATGTAACCTAACTTAGGAATGCTTTCATTCAGAAAGGTTCCTTCCACAGTCAAAGTGAATATACAGCCCATTGATTCATTTATGAGTTTGCATTTCAAAGTCCTATAATGTTGCAATGCTTAAACTTTTAAATATGGGTTCCATGGAGAGATAGACAATGAAAGGAGGAACTAACTACTTTTGCTGAGGCCTGATCCACAAATAATGTGAATCCCAAAAATAAGTTGCTTCATGTGAATAAAAAGTTTTTATAGGTTTAAGTAGAAGATGTACTTATTTTCTGTTTGTATTTGTTATGAAAGAGAGAAATCAAGTGATCTGATTAGCCATTAAAATTATGGATATAACCAGGAGTTCATCTAATTTTGTATTGAAATAGAGCCCCTTTTTAAATAACCATGTACATATATTTTTAAGTATTTTATAACTTTATGTAAATTAATAGTTGTCTTTTTACAAACATATATTGCCCAAGTCATTTTGGGTATGAATTTACTAAGTCATATTTCACAAACAGGTGGTTCATGTTCCCAAGTGAAAACAGTGCTAGCCAATCAGATCACGGGTTTCTTTCTCCATGAAGATTTGGTTATTGTGAAGGACATCTGAGACAGCAGTCTTTGTCATTTAATTTTAGGGGGCCAACTGGTGCTTTGATTTTAATAAAAATTAGCTTCAATGGATTTTTACTGTGAATATTTTACCACAACAAGGAATTTTCATTGGAAAAATCACTATATATTATCCAGTAGAATTTTAACTATTTGAGTCTCCAATTCTATCTTTGTTTGTTCCTCTATAAAATTGATATGTATAGGGACAAGCTACTACTAGTCAATAAATAATAGGAAAGCATTTTAAAAATTCTAACACATTTATTTCACCAGCCTTAAAAAGTAAGCAAAAGATAATTTGACATACAGGAAGGAAGGGTGTGATAAATACCTTCAATTGCTGATTCCACAACCACCCCCTCAAAAAAAAGAACCCAAACCCCTTTAAGTAAAAAATTCTACTTGTCTGAAATCTGTTGGGGGAGGAGGACATTATACAAAGAGTGGTAACTTTTATAAGTCACTTTGAAAGTTTACCTATGTTAATTTTACCTTAAAAGTTGGAAAGTTCTGATTCTCAGAAATTACAACTATTTTAAAAACTCACTGTTGGATATTTAATAGATCTTTGATGGGGATTGGAACAACTTTGTATTTTATTCTTAAGTGAGTTTTTAGAATAAGTTAAGTCCTAATTTGAATACTAAAGAAATCCTTCCATAGAAGTTACAAGTTAATCATTTAGGAAAATTCTATCTTTCCCACATTTTCAAATGAGGTATGGAAGAAAATCTATTTTAAAGTCTACAAAAGAATGTCCAAACTTGTAGAAAGCTTTATAAGAATTTATTTGAGCCAAAATTTGAAGATATGTCCCAGAAGATCTCAACATATTGAGAAAATGCTCTGGAGAATGGCAGTTTGCAGTTGTTTTATACATTTAGAGTCAAAGGATACAACATAAGGAAGGTGCATTAGATCCATTGGTAATAGATAAAGGAGACAGGAGAAAGCAAAAGAGGGGAATCCCTAAGATTGGATTAAAAGGGAAATGGAGGTACATATTTCCTTTACATTGGTGTGTAGAGAACTATTAACATTTACAGCACATAGAGATGATATATGAACAACAAGGTAACGAGTTTCTTGGTCACATGCTTTGGTGCCAGAAATTGCCTTCAAGGGGTCTAGAAAAGAAAATTACTCTTGACATTTCAAAGATATGTTATCCTAGATGCGTAAGAACAGTGGACAGGACTGCTTTGGGTAGATTCACCTTTGCTAAAGAAGCTGTAGGCAGGAATATGACTTAACCTGCCCAGTTAGGAATTTATGATCAAACTATCCTATGTGTGGTTACTTTCAGTCGCTGGGCTTGCCACTTAGCTCCTAAGCATATTGGGTCTACTATATCACCCCTTTTCATTCACAAAGTCCTCTCCATGTATCAGGGTACTTGTGAATTCTTTTCCCATGTTCACTAATGCCTTTAACCCTAAAAGAGCCAGAAAAGTCATTGAGGAATCTTTTCATTGCAAATGACTGAGGCCCAGTTGTGATTGTATGCTGGGAGAGGATCAACCAGAGTTAAGCACTTTTGACACTTAGAATGAGAATGTACTGACCTGAGAAGTAGCATTTCCCCATAGAAAATTAATGTTCTCGAAAGAAGGAATGGCAGTAAGACAGGAATAATAACCTCAGTGGGCCACCAGGTGCCACACTTTGACAGTGATGCTGGTTCTCTAACCTGCTTGTATTAGGGATTTACTAATGAACATATATTTTAAGAAAGCTCAACGTATAAAAAGTGTAAAAAGTTTTAGAATTCATGCTACCGAAGAGTTTTTTGCCTTTGTGCACTGCTTTTTAAAGAGTGTTACAGAAATCAAATTCCCTTCTATATGTAAAATTACCAGACTCAGACAAATTCAACCTCTATCCTATTACAGTATAAAACAAAATATACTTGCTCAAAGATTCCAGTATTATTACTGTTTTCAATACCTAAACCAGTGTTGCCTTAGTCTTTTCAGAGGCTGTGAAACCAATCCAAAAAGATCTTTACAGGTAAGTGACTTGAAATTTGTTGACTTTTATTTCTACTAATGACTAATATTAGTAAGGTAAACAACGCACAGGCATTTATCAAGGATTTCTCAAATTTAGCATTCAGTTAAAAATGTTAATTTCACTATGGACTTATTTAATGTCTTCTAGTAAACCTGGGTGCTAGATACTACTTGACAATATCACAAAGTTTCTTTAAAGATTTATTTTTACTATTTTTTGACAGAGAGAGAGGCAGAGAGAGACAGAGAGAAGGGGGAGGGCCCAGGGCAGTCTCCATAGTTGACAGCATTCGTTTTCCATATAGTTTCACTCCACAGGTGGGTGCGGGGCTACACAGGGCAGGAACTGGGCCGGGAGCCTCCCACATAGGCCCTGGCAAGAACTGAACAGGGGGCACACCCCAGTTCAGCATATGGGTCCACATGGGCCAGAGCCGGAATTCAAACCTCAGGCCTCAGGGCTGCAAAGCCAGTGCTTAACCTGCTGAGCCATCCCAGCTTCCCCTCAAAAGTTTCTTAAAGCCTGACACCCTTATAGCCATTGAGAGTCCCTGAAATTTGGGAAGGTGCTTGATCATTGGGTTTGTCATTAGTTGACTGGTTTTCAGTCATTGCTAAACTTAGGTTTTAATTATAAATTGCTGCTAATGTCAGCTTTGGGATTTTCTTTATTTTTTAGTTTTCAATTACAGTTGACATACAAGCTTATATTAGTTTCAGGTGTACAATAGTGATTAGATAGATATTTGTATACCTTATGAAGTAATCCCCCATTAAGTCTAGTACCCATGATACCATACATAGTTGTTAACGATATTATTGACTATGTGCCCTGTGCTGTACTTTACATCCCTGTGACTGTTTTTATAAATGGCAATTTGTACTTTTTAATCCCTTCACCTTTTTCACCCATGTACCCCAACCCCCTTTCCATCTGGCAACCATTAGTTTGTTCTCTTATGAGTCTGTTTCTATTTTGTTTGTTCATTTATCTTTTGTGTTAGATTCTACATATAAGTGAAATCATGTGGTACTTGTCTTTCTTTGACTTGTTTCACTTAGCACAACACCCTGTAGATCTATCCATATTGTCACAAATGGTAAGATTTCATTGTTTTTTATGTCCAAGTCATATCCCATTATATATATATGTACCACATCTTTATACGATCATCTGTCGATGGATACATAGGCTGCTTCCATATCTTGATTGTAGTACGTAAATAATGGTGCAGTGAACATAGGGATGCATACATCTTTTTGGATTAGTGTTTTTTATTTCTTTGGAGAAATACCCAGAAATGGAATTAGTAGGTCACATGGTAGTTCTGTTGTTAATTTTTTGAAGAACCACCATACAGTTTTCCGCAGTAGCTGCGCCAATTTGCAGTCTCCTACCAGCAATGCACAAGGGTTCTTTTCTCTCCACATCCTCACCAACACTTGTTTGTTGATTTACTGATGGTGGCCATTCTGACAGGTGTGAGGGGATATCTCATTGTGGTTTGTTTGCATTTCTCTGATGATTGGTGACCCTGAGCATCTTTTCATATGTCTGTCGGCCATTTGTATGTCCTCTTTAGAGAAATGTATGTTTAGGTCCTTTGCCCAGGTTTTATTTCGTGTGTGAGTGAAGTTATAGGAGTTTCTTATATATGTTGGATATTAATTCCTTATCAGATGTATCATTGGTTGTATCTTATCCCATTCAGTAGTTGTCTTTTATTTTGATATAGTCCAATTTGTTTACTTTTTCTTTTGTTTCCCTTGCCTGAGAAGATATGTCAAAAAAAAAAAAAAAAATTAACTAAAAGAGAAGTCAAAAGGTTTACTGCCTAGGTTTTCTTCTAGGAGTTTTTTAGTTTTGGGTCTTACATTTAAGTCACTAATTCGTTTTGAGTTTATTCTTATAATTTACATGTTGTAAGAAAGTGGTTCGATTTTCCCAACAACGTTTATTGAAGAGAGTGTCTTTATCCCAATGTATATTATTTCCTCCTTTGTCATTGATTAATTAACCATATAGCTTTAGGTTTATTTCTGGCCTCTCTAGTAAGTGTCATTGGTCTATGTGTCTCTTTATGCCAGTACTATGCTTTTTTTATTAATGAAGAAGTGGAATGTTTTATTATTAAACTGTTTCTTGCCTTCCTACTGTAAGGCTTTCTTCACTGTATCAAAATAGCTCCAGCAACCGCAGCATATTGCAAAATTAGAATTGTTCATCATCTGACACTGTACAAGTAACAAAAACTTTTCTCTACTGCCAGTTATTTCCAATGGGAAGATCATTAAATATTATGACCCAAATCCAGAGACAGATACCAGCAAGTTACAATATTATATAAAGTTTAAAATAACAATGTTATCCTAAAATTTACCACAGGTTTGGGGTAAATTTTCAGGAGTTCTGAATACGGTGACTGTAACCTAACCTAAAAACCATAGGATGTTGTGAAAAATATGTATATTGTGTTTGTTTGCAATCATTAGAAAGTTAAGGGGTATTTTCTTCCAGTAGCATTGGTGCAAGTAGTTTCTTTTTCCTCTGGTATTGCTAAAAGTTGCTATTTTAAATCTTTTAATCACCACTAATTTAAGACAGCTATGCTAGATAAAAGTTGTTTCATAGTACTTTATTTGGGGAAGGAGCATTTTCACTCCTCAGCAGATTTTATGTATTTCTCATGTTTTTTCACTGATTAGATTAGTTCATCCAGTTCTGAAGGGTTACTCAGTGTCATCTTGATCAGCTTGTTTATGAAGAATCTTCATAACAAGATTTGTTGACAAGACCTGGATTTTATGCAAGAGCTTCGTTAACTTGTTACTTTTCCTGATAGAGGAGAGTAGAGTTCACTAGCAGCTTTTACTTTCCAAAGCACCATACTCATCTTGTGTGTTTGATATTGTCCCAACTTTAGGCAGACAACCATAAACATCTCCCAAAGCTTCCTGTGCAAAATTGCTTATTCCCATTGTTCCAATACCATTTTCTGTTAGTACCTATTCATGTTTCTCTGTAAATTTACACATGAACTGATTGGGGCCAGTGAGCAGTGTCCAGACAGCACCCTCCCTCAGGCCCCAGGGCTGTGGTAGGCAGGGTACATGGGCTGCAGGTCACAGCCCACACACCCCACGCCTTTCCTAGCACCACCCAGTAAGTACCATGTTGTTTTGATTACTATGGCTTTGTATTATAGTTTCATATCAGGTAGCATGATACTCCCACTTTCTTCTTATTTCTCAAAATTGATTTACCTATTCAGGGTCTTTTGTGGTTCCATATAAATTGTAGAATTATTTGTTCTTGTTCTGTGAAAAACACCATTGGTATTTTGGTAGGGATTGCATTGAATTTATAGATTGCTTTGGGTAATATGGACATTTTAATAATTATTCCTATCCATAAGCACCTTATATCTTACCATTTATATGTATCTTCAAACTTTCCAAGTACAAGTCTTTTTACTGCCTTTGTTAAATTCATTTCTAGGTTTGTTTTGTTTTGTTTTTAATGCAATTGTAAATGGGATTGTTTTCTTAATTTCTTTTTCTGGTAGTTCCTTATTGGCATATAGAAATGCAACTGATTTCTGATTAATTTTGTATATGCCTGCTTTACTGAATTCATTTATTCTAATAGTTTTTTGGTAGAATCTTTAAGGCTTTCTTAATATAGTATCATTTCTTCTGCAGACAATGACAGTTTTACCTCTCTAATTGGTATGCCTTTTATTTCTTACCTGATTCCTGTGGCTAGGACTTCCAAACTATGTTGAATGAAACTGATGAAAGTAGGCATTTTTGTTTTGTTCCTGATTTTAAGAAAAACACTTTTACTATAATTTTTCACCACTGAGTATGTTTGCTGTGGGTTTGTCACATATATGGCCTTTATTATGTGTCTGTTCCCTCTATTCCCACTTTGCTGAGTTTTTGTCATAAATGGATGCTGGATTTTGTCAAGTACTTTTTCTGCATCTGTCAATCTGACCATATCATTTTTATCCATCATTTTGTTTATGGGGTATATATCACTTTAATTGATTTGCTGGTATTGAACAAGACTCGCATCCTGGGAATAAATCCCACTTGATCGTGTTGTATGATCTTTTTAATGTATTACTGAATTTAGTTTGCTAATATTTTGTTGAAGTTTTTGCATGTACATCAGAGATAATTGGCCTATAATTTTATTTTTATTTATTTATTTTGTTTTTTATTTTTTGCAATATCTTTGGTTTTGGTATCAGGGTAATGCTGGTCTTGTAAAATGAGTTTGGGAACCTTCCCTCCTCTCCAGTTTTTTTGCAGTAATTTGAGAAAGATAGGTATTAATTCATCTTTGAATGTTTGGTAAAATTGACCTGTGAAGCCATCTGATTCAGGGATTGTGTTTGTTGGGAGTTTTTTTTATTTAACTGATTCGATTTCGTTAGTAGTTATTAGTCTGGTCAGATTTTCTGGTTCTTCCTAATTCAGATTTGGAAACTTGTATGTTTGTAGGAATTTATCCCTTTCTTCCATGTTATCCAATTTGTTGGCATGTAATTGTTCATTGTAATTTCTTATAATCTTCTGTAGTTCTGTGGTATTGGTTGTCACTTCTTTTTATTTATTTGGGTTCTCTCCTTTTCTTTTTTTTTTCTTGATGAGTCTGGTTAAAGTTTATTAATTTTGTGTATCTTTTCAAAGAACCAGCTCTTGGTTTCATTGATCTTTTCTATTGCTTTTTTAAGACCCTATTTTATTTCCACTCTGATCTTTATTGTTTCCTTCCTCCTTCTCACTGTGGGTTTTGTTTGTTCTTTTTTTAATTCTAGTTCTGTTAGGTGTTCGGTTAGATTGTTTATGTGAGATTTTTTTGGTTTCTTGACATACGTAGGCCTACATTGCTCTGAATTTTCCTTTTAGAACTGGTTTGGCTGTTTTCCATAGATTTGGGGTCATGGTATTTTCATTTTTCTCCAAGTATATTTTGGTTTCTTCCTTGATCTCATTGTTAACCCATTCATTGTTTATTAGCATGTTTTTAGCCTCCAAGTGTTTGTTTGTTTTTCATTCTTTTGATAGGGGAGAACAAAACTTCACAATAGCTAGACCCCAGACCAGGGAACTTCCTGTTTCTTCATGTAACCCTGCCATCTGCTTCTGTGGTCTTGCTTGCTTCCTGCCACCGTTAGTTACTGTGACGAGGCTTGCTCCCTGCACCTACATCTGCCTGACCTATATACCAGGTGAAACCCACCCTATATAAGCTCTGCACACCCTGCAGACAGGGCTCAGACTTTGAAGAAACACTACTCTGAGCCCACTGGTGTGAATAAAGCTTTGTGACGTCTATCTTCCAAGTGCCACTTGGTTCCTTTGTTGGGTGAACTGTAACACTTTTCATGTAATTGATTTCTAGTTTCATACTATTATGGTCAGAGAATATGCTTGATATGGTTTCAGTCTCCTTAAATTTTTCAGACTTGTTTTGTGGCCTAACATGTGGACTGTTCTGGAAAATGTTCCATGTGCAATTGAAAAGATTGTATATATATATTGCTGCTTCAGGATGAAATGTTCTAAAAATACCTATTAAGTACATCTGGTCTAATGTGTCATTTGAGGCCACTGTTTTCTTATTGATTTTCTGTCTGGATGATCTACCATTGATGTCAGTGGGGTGTTAAAGTCCCATACTATTACTGTCTTACTATTGTTCTCCCCCTTTATATCCATTAATATTTGCCTTATTAAGGGTGTCCCAAAATTCACGCAAGAAGTAATTTTGTACGAAAATTGCGAACTGTAGCTGCCAAACCTTCATTATTTTTTAAATATTGCTCAACAATGAAAACGCATTGTTCTTTCGTGTAGCGCTCCATTTTTAATAACCCTGAACTGTCAGCTGTCACACTTTCTTTTTTCATTCACAACACTTTATCGCACAAATGACGCAAACTTCAAATCTTGCGTGAACTTTGGGACACCCTTATATTTAGGTGCTCCTGTGTTAGGTATAGATATTTACAAGAGTTATGTTCTCTCGTTGGGTGGGTTCTTTTATCATTATGAAATGCCTTTCTGTGTCTCATTACAGCCCTTATATTAAAGTCTATTTTGTCTGATAAAAATATTGCTACCCTAGCTCTTTTTTCATCTCCTTTTGCATGAAATCTCTTTCCATCTCTTTACTTTCAGTCTGTGTGTGTCATAATTTGCAGTG
>PVKE010034965.1:0-17121 GCA_004027555.1 Craseonycteris thonglongyai | reverse complement strand
CTTCAGTGCATATTTATTTCTATTTTACTTTTGACAGATAGAGAGAGAGACAGAGACAGAGACAGTTAGAGAACCGAACTGTGGGAACTCCCCAGTTCAGCATGTGGGTCCTGCCTGGGCCGGAGCCGGGATTCGATCCTCGGTCCTCGTGGCCTCAAAGCGAGCGCTCAACCCGCTGAGCCGTCCCGGCTTTCCCCACTTCTTTTTTTTTAACTGAACTGGGGGCCCTCACCGCATTCGGGAAGCACACCCCAGTTCAGCATGTGGGTCCTCCTGGGCCGGAGCCGGAATTCGATCCTCAGGGCTTCAAAGCAAGCGTTTAACCCACTGAGCCATCTTGGCTTTCCCTGAACACTGTTCTTTAGGTAATTAATAGCTCTGATCTTGCTTTCTGGCCTCATGGAACTGAGATTGATTTATAAGACTCCTAGGTATAGTTTTATGTTGCTTCTTTATTATTTCCTAAATCAGTATTATTTTGAATATTAAACTATACACTCCTATTGAAAGATAAGGTAATAGGCTTCTAATAATATTGTTTATCTTGAAGTAATTGAAATATTTCTGAAAATAAAAAATAAGACAATCCGAGTCTTAAAGATAAAAGCTAAGAAATAAGATAAAATGTTTTAGTAGAGACAAATTATGATGAGGTTTTAACCAAATACTATATAATTTTAGATAAGATATAAATGTTATTTTGAAGAAGAAATTAGGACTTTATAGAGGTTAGATTGATAAAATGCACACACACATATACACATTTACCTGGATTTCGTTAAATTGAACTAAAATTTTATTTTGCTTTTTCTGATAAAGTTGCTGTCACTGTGACCTCTTGCTATTTCTTTGTCCACTCACCTATTGGTTTTTACAAGATTTTTCCAAAGATAAAACATTTTATAGGTTTTTTGCTAATTATTATATTCTGTCCACTGAGACATCTAACTTATAGCAAACCTAGACTACAATCAATACACTTCTCAAAAGCAATCATTATTCTGATTTCTATCACCATAAATTATAACTTTTGAGTCTTTAACTTTCCTGTAAAGGAAAATATATAGTACCCGTATTTAATTTTTGTAACTGATTTTAATTTTTTTATATTCAACATATGGCTCGAGAGTGGGACATATTACTGCACATAGCAATAATTTTATTTTTTATTGCTATTAATAAGCATTATAGAGTAGCATTGGGATTTATGAATGAACTGTTATGAATGTTTTAAAACATGTATTTTGTTGGAATAACTACCCATTTTTGTTGAGCCTACACCCATAAATTTATTTGCTGAGTTATAATATGTCTATATATTTAAGGTTAAGTAGGTACTGCCAAATATTTTTTCAAAGTGGTCACACAAATTCAAATACTAACCTGTAATATATAAAAATTTCTGTCATTCTACATCCTTACTAACAAATAATTTTACCTATCTTTTGTTTGTAGTCACCAAGGGTAGAATAGTGGTACCTTACCAGTTTTAATTTACACTTCCCCTCTGAGTCAAAATGTTGAGCAATTTTTCTTTGCTATTAGCCTCTTTTGAGAAGCACCTGTTTTCTTTTTTAATTCATGAATTTTAAAATTAGTAATTTTACGTGAACGGTTATTTTATTATTAATTGAGTAAATTTATTAGTATGTATGACTTTTATTGAACCCCAAGTACAATATGTGGAAAATAATTGCAGAATATGTTAACTAGATACTCAGGACAGCTCAATTCATCTGATTTTGCGAGTAATAAATGTATATAAAGAACAAGGTCTTTAATTTGAAAAGCTCATGGCTGATGCTGCAGGATTGTTTTGTGATAAATATATGCTGGGAAACAGACACAAGACAGGATTGCCAGGCAAAATTAATGGCATCAGTGTCCCAGCTGAGTCATAAGTATTACTAGATTCTTGCCAATTATTTGAATTACGTTGGGTAAAGACGGGAAAATCCATAACATGATTAAATGGCCTTTATTCTTTCTTGTAACTTTTTTTTCTTTAGACTAGACTTCCTTATTTCTATACTTTGGATTTTACCATCAAGTTCTGTCTGAGAATAAAATTGGTTTATGTCCAATAATAGTAAACTAGTATTTCTTTTTGTCTGAGATCAAATGTTTTGGGAATCACTGAGAAAAATAAAAATTAACCTTTAAGCTAACAACACTTTTCATAGGCTTTTCAAATGAGGCTATAGAACATTATTATTATTTATAAAATATTCTGCAAATGCACAATAGAAAGTCTGTCATTCTTAAGCTAGTTTAATAATTGATTTAATGCATATAGTGTGTCTAATTAATTTATGATAATGTATTCCCCTAAATGAAGATCCTTTTAATTAATACTTATAATATTGTAATAGGGCAAAAAAATTTTTTTCTTAGAACTGTGACTATAAAACAATAATTGTAATTCAACAAATCAGAGGCCAACTTATGTGTAGTCCATATTTTTAGAAATAAGTACCCCTTGATTTGTTAATGGGATCAATAAGAATATATCATAAAGGAATAACCAGAGATGGATTTTATTTATTCTATTAACTAAAAATAAATATCTGTATCAAACAAAGGTGCAATGGCTACAAAATTTATGTAGTATCCAGAATTTGAAATATCGAATAGCCCTGAAATAAATAACATTTGAATATATATTTGATGTATATAAGAATACAGAATTTTCTTGTAGTGGGGAAAAACTACACATATAAGAATTGTTTTCTATTTGTTAAATAAATCAATTTAACAACAGGTGAAAAATACAAAAATTTTTTAATGGTATGCCCTGGGATTATTGCTATCTATTTATTCACTGCATTAAAAAAGTTCTATTTATTTCCAAAATATATATGATTTACTATAATAATCAAAACAGTATAAAATAAAATATAATCTATAATTTTCTTTTAATTATTTTTTATTTTGTGTAATTTTTAATTTGCTTCTTAATTTCCCTTTTTCTATTTCATGGTGCCAAATCATTAAATTTCAAATATCCATTATGTACGTGATGTTATTTTCCATGAATAAAAAATTTTAACTATGCAAGGCACTAGAGATAAAAAAAAGAATAGCACATAATTCTTACTATTAAAGAACTTCTTGTTTATTAAAAGTAATTGCATCACTTAAGCAATCAAGTAATTCTACATTAAATATAATAAATAGTTTACCAATGTTTGCTAGCACCATGTATGAGTGTTATGTGTGAAATAATTTTGTCTAGAGCCATGCATAACTGATAAGCTGTTAGTTTTGCTATGAAAGTATAGTGAGACACACTGATAAATAAGACATAATATTTGAAATAGTTCTTGAAAATGTCAAAGAACTTTGCTGGAAAAGTAAGCAAGATATGCTCAGGTAAGCAAATATGTAGTGCATTCAGAGAAAAGGTAGTAGAAAGAAAAAGTATAAAATAAATTCGTTAAAAAAAAAGATAGGCATATTTGACAAAGTAATGTATATGGAGATATATACAGTCATCATATGTGTATATGAAGAATGAGATGTGCATGTATTATTAAATGAGAAAAGCTGAATATAGAGATTTATATGCAATATAATTACACTAGTATAAGAATAAAGTAACAATTAAAGCCACATACCTGCTTATGTGAGAATATAGATGACTATATACATGTGTAAATAGATAAGAATAGACACAGAGTTGGAAGCACACATATTAGTATATTAGTGGTTCGGCATAACAGAGAAGAGAGAATAAGGAAGTCAAAATTAAAAGAGTAATTACCGGTATGTGCTTGTGGTAAAAGACATTTCTAAAATGATTTCAAGTACTTAAAAATTATGATAATAGGATACTCATATAAATTAATTATGATTAACATATTAAAACAATAAAATATCTTCTGTGCTGAGTGAATGTTTGGAAAATAGAGGTAGAGAATAGCTTAGCAGTTTTATCTCTTTCCATCTATGTATCCATCCAATAAAACATGCATTCAGAAATATTTATAAGTATTTAAATTATTTAAATGAATATTTTGTGCTTTTGTAGGGTGAAAAAAACTTAGTGAAGCACAATATTTTTGCCTAATAATAAATAATTTGGTTCCTACCTAGGAAATTTGATTTTTCAATGAGCTTGGTCTATCTTTAATTCACTTAAGGCTCTACTATTAGAATTATAAAATGTGCCATCATCATTCTTCCTTTGAAAATGGGAAAATTTCTAATAATTGGGCATTTTATTTGCATTGACTTATTGGATTGACTATTTACAAGTTACCTAAGACTTTATTACCCTTTACTGTTATCTCAAATACCAATGTGCTTTTTTGTCTCTTCTAAGTTAAATGTATTTCAGGAATCTAAAGCAGGTGACAAGACTTTCTTTGTCATTAAATTGGAGGATTTCATCTGTGATTTTTGAACAGCAAATTACTGGCATTTAAAGTTGGATATTTGAATATAAAAACAAGTAAAAGATAAATGATAAAAAAATGTACTGGATTTTCTTTATTTGTTCTACTTATGCTATAATGAAATGTTGGTATATGTATGTTTTTAGTATTTACTTTGAATACATTAGATGAAATGGTATAGATAACACACACACACACGGCTTCTAAATGTTTTACAAGACTGCCTTTTCTATGTCATAAAATAAAGTAAAAATTGTCAATATTTGATTAATATAAACAACCAGTATACTGATCCCAGGCCCATATAACGTTGCTTAAATTCATGTACACAAATGCCACTGGGCAATTTAATTCCTGTATCTATAGGAGAAAAACACGTCACATGTGCTCAGAAGAATAAACTTTGAAGGTACTCTGACATTGAATGAGAATGTTTCTTCTCTTAGGTCCATTCAGCCCTTTGCCTGGGTCCTGCCTGCACACCCTTACCTAGAGACCCTATGCAGGATATGACAGTCTAGTGGCCAAATAATTATCAACCGTAATCTTATCTACATTATTTTCCTATACTTATGTTTTTGTGAGTATAAATTTCATAAAGTAAACATATAATACCTTAGTACCCATGGAAAATATAACTATATGTTCATATTTGTTTATTATTGGAGTTTTTTTTTAAGAAGCTGCATTTAGTAACAAGAAATTGTAAAGTTGAAAGAAATAGAAAGGCTCCGATACAGTAAAATATTTTTTCAAAGTATTGGTTGAATTAACTTCTAAATCCAGTGTCCAAAACAAACAAACAAACAAAAAATAAACAAATAAATAAATAAAATTGCAATATGTGATGTATGTGTTAAAATATTTCTTAACCCATGGAAAGTAGGACTTCCATCACTTTTGAACTCAGAAGCACTACATCACCAGCTGTGTAACCTTAATTCCCTGCGAATGACTAAGAAAAACAGGGTAACACAATTTGTAGTAGGGGGACAATTAATATCTTATGGGATGAGCCTTGGTAAATAAGAGACTGAAGATGAAAATACACCTGCAGATAGAGTTTTGCCCCTTTCTTTTCCCAAAGGGATATATTGAACTCACTGGTTCCCACAATCTTTATGAAATTTATCCAGGAAGACCAATAAAATTGGCTCTTTCTTGTAAAAGTTATTGTTTTGTTTGACAGAGGGTTAGAGAGAAGAGAGAGGGAGAGAGAGAGAAGGAGAGGGCCCAAAGCAGTCTCCATAGTTGACATCCTTAGTTGTGACATGGTTTCATTCCACACAGGTGGATGTGGGCCTCGTGAGCCATGAACCAAACCTTGGGAGGCAAGAACCTTCATCACCAAGCCATCCCAGCAGTTACCAATAGTGCCACAGTTCAGCATATGGGTTTGCATGGGAATCAAACCCCAAACTTCAAGATTATGAAGAAAGTGCTCAACTGAGCTATCCCAGCATCCCCAAATTGGCTCTTTCTTAAGCTCGGTGGGCAGTTCAGTAACATATCACCTATAAAATATCTAACATTTGCTTTCTCTCTTTTCTATTAATTCCCCCTTTGCCTTTACTCTTACTGTCCTGAGATTATATTGCTCAATATAACTATTCATACACATACACATACACATACATAGACTGTCCAAAAAGTATCCAGCTATGTTACCTTTTTTGTTATATTGACAATGGCTGGATTTTCCCCCACAAAACCATCAGAAATTTACATCTAACCCTAGCTCTATCTCTATCTCTATCATCTCCATCTCTATTTCTCTCATTGATCTAATCTATTATCCATATCTATATCTATATCTAGTCTTCACCTGTATCTATACCTATATCATCATATATATCTGTGTCATTTATAGCTATATTATCTTCACCTGTATCAATATCTATATATATCTATATCTATTTGTATCTGAATCTATCTATATCATATTTCCATCTGTCTCAGGCTCTACTTTCTAAAAACATGAGCTGAGGCAGACAGCAAGCTTCTTAACAGAAATATCAGCTACCCTTGGCTAAAAAGGCTCAGTCATAGTGTTAGACTATTTAATAAAGTAACAAATAACTCATAATCTACTCACGAGATGATAAATGAAACATAGATATATTTTAGTTTAAGTGAATTTAAAAAATGCTGTGAACTATTTTTTAAATGATGCATTGCTTTATAAGGGTAAGAAATATTACATTAAAACAAGAAAATTTTGGTTGAATACCAAATGACATTGTTATGCGTATGGTTATATTTAATTCAGAAAAAATGTGTTCATATATTACTAACTAAATAAAAGGCTTATAAATCTAAATACCTACTAAATCTCAAAGACTCCTCAACGTTAGACATTCAAGTTTTTCAAAGATTGAAAATAAATGTAGTCAGGTTAAGAATAAACACACTTTCAGAGAGCCTTTTTCTTATAAATGTATTTTTGGAGTATTTTTTGTGGTTCTGCTTTTGTTTTAGTTATTATTTGTTTATTTGTTTTTCTTTTTGATAAAGAGATTTTTGTCAAATTTACATAAGTTCTTTTGGTATATCAACCAACTTAGCAAACTACTTTAGTAACAGTTTTCATAAGAAAATTTGTAAATGATAAATATAATATACCGGTAGTTGAGTTTATAAACTTGAAAGTAAGTGAAGAATGTATTTATCTTTATTGAGTATGATTTGTAAATGGTCTGTTCAAAAAAATAAAGAAAAAAAAGGTTTCATAAGAACCCAGAGAAGGGGAAGCCAGGATGTCTCAGTGGGTTAGGCGTTCACTTTGCAGCCCCGAGGACCGAGGATCAAATTCTGGCCCCAGCCCGTGTGAATCCGTGTGCTGAACTGGGGAGTGCCCCCAGTTCAGTTCTCACCGGGGCGAGACCTTGGCCCAGTTCTTGCCCTGTGCAGCCCCGCCCACCTGTGGAATGAAACTATGTGGAAAAACCAATGATGTGCAACTATGGAGACTGTTCTGGGCCCTCCCCCTTCTCTCTGTCTCTGGCTCTGTATCTCTCTCTCTGTCAAAAACAACAAAATAAATCTTAAAAAAAAAACAAACCCAAAAAAACCCAGAGAAAATTATGATACACAGAGTGAGGTCTAGAAAGACATCTTTTAGTAAATGATAGTTAAATAAGCAAAATGATAAATGACTGGATAATGTGTTATAAAGATTATGAAAACAAACAATTAACTTGACAAATTTTACAAAAATAGAAAATGTAATAGAAAGAAAAATAATTGAAGTAACAACTTAAGTTCATAAGAACCCATCATTTTTTTTAAAGATTTATTTTATTGATTTTTGACAGAGAGAAACAGAGACAGAGAGACAGAGAGAAGGGGGAGGGCCCAGAGCAGTCTCCATAGTTGACATTAGTTTTCCATATAGTTTCACTCCACAGGTGGGCACAGGGCTGCTCAGGGCAGGAACTGGGCTGGTAGCCTCCCACATAGGTCCCGCAAGAACTGAACTGGGGGCACACCCCAGTTCAGCATGTGGGTCCGCATGGGCCAGGGCCGGGATTTGATCCTTGGTCCCCGGGGTATCAAAGTGAGTGCTTAACCTGCTGAGCCAGCCCCGCTTTCCCTGAACCCATAATTTTTAAAAACCGACTTTGGAAAAATAAAAACACTTTGGAGTTTTCAATATGCTGAATTACATTGTTTATTACCCTAATTGTTAAAAACTTGAAAATAGTCAATGTTAATTTGGGGAAAAAATTGTATATTTTATTAATAGTTTTATTGTTGAAAATTTTTCCTGGTATTTTAAAAAAGAATGAATTCTATTTTAGGTATATAGAAAAGAATTAATTAGCTTCTCAAATCAGATTAATAAAAAACATAAAATATTTTTGAAAAAAATGTATGATAGGAATTACTGTGGTTGTTAAATCAAGTAGAAACAATATATCCTCTAAATTTTATTGTGAATATACTATAATTTCCACAGACTGTGGAACAATAATTTGATGCTTTTATTTATATATAAATAATGAAGTAAAAAAGTGAAATTACTTAAATATTAGTATTTTAATGAATTATTCATTTATTCATTCACTTATACCTTCACATATTCATTCAATAAATATTTATTGAACATCTACTCATCACCACATATAGTTTTTTATATATATTAAAAAATCAATAGTGAGTAAAATTGAACACCATTTTATATGTGTTTAAATAACAGTATATTGAGTTTTTGAAGTAATTAATATAATAAGTGAGAAGAATAGCAGTAGTAAGATGGTTCTTTTTTGAAATGAAGTGCCTTCAATAATTAGCTTAAATTGAATTTCTTCATTTGCCATTTGTTACAAGAAGGAAAAATTTTGAATTTAAGCTATTCATTTGTAGATCACACATATTCTAATTAGTGCTTCTGTTACTAAATCAAATATTAAGATTTCCTGAACTTAGCTATTAAGAAGAATTTCCATATAAAGGGGAATCAATTGACTTAATCTTTTTTCTTTTTATTTTAAAGATATATTTTTATTGTTTTTGACAGAGATAGAGAGAGAGATACAGAGACAGAGACAGAGAAAAGGGGGAGGGCCCCAAATAGTCTCCATAGTTGCACATCATTGGTTTTTCCACATAGTTTTATTCCATAGGTGGGCTGGGGCTGCACAGGGCAGGAACTGGGCCGGGGTCTCACCCCAGTGAGAGCCAAACTGGGGGCACTTCCCAGTTCAGCATATGGGTCCGCATGGGCTGGGGCCAGGATTTAATCCTCAGTCCCCAAGGCTGCAAAGTGAGCACTTAACCCACTGAGCCATCCTGGCTTCCCCTCAATCTTTTTTCTTGTTCCTAGAGATTTACTTTACTTTAAGGCCTCAATCATAATTCCAGGACCTTTATATATCTATAGTACAACAAGGATCAGATTTAAGTAGTCCAAAAATTGTGTTCATTAGTTTTCCTCTTCTCTATAGTCATCTAATAAATTTTATTGTCATCCAGTGGATTTAGGAAAGAAAGTGATGTCATTTCAACTTTATTCTCAAGTTTCTCATTAAATTTTGTATTTATTTTTTGTCCTATTCACTCAAGAGGTAAGGAAAAGGTGTGAGGTAGATTTCAGTTAATTCAACAGCCCCATCTTTCCATTCTTCAACACTACCACGTAGAAAGTTGTGAAGATATATCATTCTGTGAGGAGTTAAGAGAAAACAAAAAATAATATGTATATATCACTTCATTATTGTCTAACAATCTGATACACATTCTGAATTACACAAGAAGAGCCCAACGTTTCTATTCCAAGGCATCAAGGACATACCCTAACACAACCATTTCCAAAATTAACTATTACTTTTAGTATTCTTATTCATATTTTGACTGCACTTATGCTGACTGGTTAATTCTTACATACTCTGCTGAGAAATATATGTAACTAAATCTGATTTACTCATTTGAAAATAGTGATTGGGTATATTAGTGGGTTATCACGTTGTGGTATTTGACATTTCAAGTTCTGTAGGGCAACACAGTGCAATATGGTGAGGAAGACTTGTAGCTCTGATATGGAAGGAGCAATCCTAGTTAAACGAAGGATCTGAAATTGAGATCGCTTTCCAGACTTACTAAAAATATCAGTTGGAGTTATTCTTTGTTATGTAATAGGTTTGGCTAATGACCATTATTTCAGATATACACCCCACTATACTTCAAGAGACTAGCATTAATTTACAAGTAGTTTAATGCAAAATCAAAATGGAGAAGAGATGCATTCTTCTAAATATCCCTTAAATAAGCAGCCAATAAAATTTTGGTGCTGATTAAGATCTCCATTAAAAGTCATGTTCTCAACTGATTTTTTTTTCTATTTGCCATTTTCTTTTTTTTTTTTATTTAATTGTTAAATTTATTGGGGTGACATTGGTTGGTAACAATTACATACCGTAGTTTCCAGGTGTACAGCTCTTTGTTACATCATCTATGCATTGTATTATGTGCTCACCACTCAAAAACAGTTTTTCTTCCATCACCATATATTTAAAACCCTTCCAACTCCCCACTCTCCCATCTTCTACGCTTTCCCACCTACCTTCCTCTTTACCCTCAGGTAACCACCAAACTATAGACTGACCAATTTTTCATAATTTGTTTTTGGGAGCTATTTTAGCTTCACAGAAAAATTAAGCAGAAGGTATACAAATTTTCCATATTCCATTGCCTCCACAAATATATATCCTCCCTCATTATCAACATCTCCAACCAGAGTGGTATATTTATTACGAACAATAAAACTATTTGTTTATATGTAATTATGATCCAAACTTCATAGTTGTACATTCTATAGGTTTAAATAAGCTTACAAATCCAACATAATGGTATCATACAAAATGGTTTCAGTGTCCTACAAATACTCTTTATTCTGCCTATTCATCTCTCTCTCACTCTAACTATAGACAACCACTGATCTTTATCTTATTTGTATATTTTTTGCCTTTTTCAGAAGGTCATATACTTGGAATCATATAGTATGTAGCCCATCCAGATTGGCCTTTTTTACTTAGTAATATACATGTGCTTATTGTATGTTTTTACCTGATTTCTCATTTATTTTTAGCATTGAATAATATCCCATTGTCTGTATGTACACATATTTATTTATCCATTCACCCACTAAAGGGCATTTTGATTTATTCCAAGTTTTTGCAATTACTTAAAAAGCTGTAATAAACACTTATGTGTAGATTTGTGTGTAGACGTGATTTTTTTACTCATTTTGGTAAATAACAAGCACCAATGTTGGATTGCGAATCAACAATGTGTTTAGTTTTGTGAAGAACCAACAAATGTCTTCCAAAGTGGTTGTGCCAATTTGCATTTCCGCAAGCAGTGAATGAGAGTTCCTGTTGCTATGTATTCTCATTAGCAGTTAGTATTGTCAGTGTTTTGGATTTTGTCTATTTTCATAAGTATGTAGTGGTAAACTGTTGCAATTTTAATTTGCTCAATGACATTAAGTGTAACATCTTTTTATTTTGCTTGTTTGCTTTCTGTGTATCTTCTTTGACCAGATATTTGGTTAGGTTTTCAGCATATCTTTTGATTGAATGATTTTTAAAAATATTTTTTAAGTTTTAAGTCATAATCAACATGTAATATTTATTAGGTTCAGATGTACAATATAGTGATTAGAGGATTATATAAATTATGAAGTGATTACCCCAATAAATAAAATATTCATGTGACATCACATACCTGCATAGTTATTTCGATATTATTGACTATATTTCTTTTTTTTTTTTTTTTTTTTTTTTTTTTTTTTTTTTTTTTTGACAGAGAGAGAGAGAGAGAGAGAGAGAGGGATACAGAGACAGAGAGAGAACTGAACTGGGGGCACTCCCCAGTTCAGCATATGGGTCCGCACAGGCGGGGTCCGGGATTCGATCCTCATCCCGGGCACTGCAAAGTGAGCGCTTAACCCATTGAGCCATCCCGGCTTCCCCAATTGTATTTCTTATGCTACAATTTACACAGTTATTTTGTAAACTACCAATTTGTATTTCTAATTAATTTTTATTTTTCACACACTCCCCCAGCCCTCCTCCCATCTGGAAATCATCAAAATACTCTGTATCCATGAATTTGTTTGTTTTGTTTGTTTATTTTGTTCTTATATTCCTCACTTAAGTGATTTACCCCACTCAGCACAATAACCATTAGGTTTATCCATGTTGTAGATGGAAAAATGTTATTCTTTTTTATTACTGAGTAATATTCCAATGAATATATGTACTATTTATTTTTTATCCATTTATCCATTGATAGAAACCAAGTTTCCTGCCATATATTGGCTATTGTAAATAATGAATACACATGTCTCTTTGAAGTAGTGTTTTGGTTTGGTTTGGTTGTTAGGTGGTTTTCTTTTTTCTGATAAATACTCAGAAGTAAAATTATAGTGTCTTTCTTTGTATGTTGATTTTCTATACCGGGTTAGGACATTTTCCATCACTATTTCGTCAAATAGGTTTTTAATCTGTTGCTGTCTCTCTTCTCCTTCTGGTACACTTATTTTATTTTTATTACATTTCTCTTTATTTTTTACTTTTTTATTATTAAATTTATTGGGGTGACTTTGGTTGGTGAAAATTATGTTGGTTCCAGGTGTACAATTCTATATTACATTGTCTATGTATTGTATTATGTGCTCACCATCCATAGTCAGTTCTCTTTCCATCACCATATATTTGATACCCTCTTCCTAATTTCCAACTCCCTCCCGCCCTTTCCCAACCACCTTCCCCTTTACCTTCAGGTAACCACCAAACTATTAACTGTGTCCTTGATTTTATTTATTTGTATTTATTTATTTATTTATTTATTTTTGGTTACTTCCCATTTATATTCCACCTATAAGTGAAGTAATGTGTTTCTTGATTTTTTTATTCTGACTTATTTTATTTAATAAGATGATTTCAAGGTCCATCCATGTTGTCACAGATGGCATTATTTCATCTTTTCTTATTGCTGAGTAGTATTCCATTGTGTAAATGTACCACAACTTCCTTATCTAGTCATCTATCAAAGGACACTTTGGTTGTTTCTGTGACTTGGTCACCATGAACAGTGCTACGAAGACCCTTGGGGTACATATGTCTTTGTGAATTAAGGTTTTCAAGTTTTTTTGGGTAGATACCCAAAAGAGGGGTTGCTGGGTCATATGGTAATTCTATTCCTAATTTTTGAGCAATCTTCATACTGCCTTCCACAGTGGTTGTACCAATTTACATTCCCACCAGCAGTGTACAAGTGTTCCTTTTTCTTCATAGCCTCTCTACCACTTGTTAGATCTCCACATAAGACCTGAAACAATAAACTCTATAAAAGAAAACTTCAGTACTAAACTTACATACCTTACATGCAGAGAGAACTTTATGAACTTAGCCTCAGAAGCAAGGGAAGTAAAAGCAAAAATAAATTAATGAGACTATATCAAACTAAAAAGCTTCTGCACTACAAAAGAAACTGTCAGCAAAGTAAAATAGAAATCAACTGAATGAGAAAAAATATATATAAACAAGGCCTCGAATGAGGGACTAATATCTAAAATATACAAAGAACTCTTACAGCTCAACAACAATGAAGTAAAAACAACAACAAGAAGAAATGATACAATTGAAAAATGGGCAGAAGACCGAATGGAAATTTCTTCCATGAAAACATATAAAAGGCCAACAGATATATAAAAACATTCTAAACTTCACTAGCTATCAGGGAAATGCAAATTAAAAACACAATGAGATACCACCTCACAACTGTTCGAGTGGCTAAAATAAAAAGAATAAGAGTATAACTTTTTTGTATACCTTCTTTATTTTCCATAAGTACTTCACTTATTTATTAAACACACATGAACCTAATAAATGGTTGTACTTCGACAGTTGATATATGTTGATAATCTCAATAGAAAGGCCTGAATGATGTAGCAGTGCATTAAATGGATTGCATAATGTTCAGATTCTCAAATTTTAATTTTTATCTGTTTCACTTTTGTTACATATTTGAAATATAGAATGTGTTGCACAAGCTAAAAAGACTGTTTGACAAATACAAAATCCTTTCAAACATGTTAACAAATTATTAATCATAGTGAATTCCTTCAACTATATATTAAATTTGTTCTAAAAATTGAAGATATAATACACTAAGATATCATTTTGTAATTTGATCTAAAAATTATATTCAAAACTGTATGCAAGAAAGTCACAACAGTATAATGAGAATGATTTTACGGATTCTTCTATTAATAATGTATACCGTATTAGTAAACACTTTTATCTACTAGGAAGAATGAATCAATGAGTTTGTACAGGCCTTGAGATCAGAGATGAGAATAATGTAGAAAAATGAATCTTTAAAGTAAAATTTGAATATAGAGAAAAAAGTGGTTTAGTAAACAAGAAGTTATTTTACGTTTTCTTTTCCTTTGTTTTTTTGAACTGGCAGAGATATTAGAAATCAACTAGTTCAGTTATTCATCACTTTAGAGCATAAGAAACTAAAGATCAAAAATATTAGCACAAAGATTAATACACAGTCCTTCTGACATTTTTCTCCTACAGTGACTCCACAAAATTTCACCACCATTTACTGTTGCTTCTATTTGGCAAAAGTACTAATTCATATGGCAATTTAATTACAGCTTGTTATCAGTATTTTTTTTAGCTACTCCAATTTAAACTTTATTGATGAAATTTGGTCCACTTGGGTTAATTAGTATCAAAATAATATTAATATGTAACCTAATTACAGCATATGTAGCTATCTCTTTACTAGTAAATAAAATGTTTATCAATAGCATTTTCTTTAATAGCACTTATGGTGTAATTTGTTATGTTTAATTTACTCTGGCTTGGAATTGCTATTTTTAAAAGGTGCATTATATTATGTCTAGGGAAAAATACAAATAGAACAGAAAACTATTTAAATATAATTGTGAAATGTAATAGAATCACTGTTTGATGTAGCAGAAAGTAAAATATATTTTTACATATTTATATGTGTTTGAAATATAATCTCTAATTAAGAAATTGTTTATTAATAAACATAGGAAGTTAAAAATGCCGGGCAGAATTCTTGATTTTTCACGCATAATCTTAAATTAAAATGGGAAAATAAAAGTTTATATTGTTTTTGTAGAAATATATAAACGTGATTAAGTAATATTTATACTAAAAATTATAAAGAGAAAGACATAATTGAATGATGCCTCAGGTATCAAATGCTGTTTTATTCATCTAATCATAGTTGAAATAGTCTGTATGATTTTATTTACGCCAAGTATAAAAATTTTGAATAACTTTTGAGTGGAAAAATTTCAAAATATACTATAAAATTACTAAAGTGATAAAATATATTTTTAAATGCATTCTGCACTAAAGTTGTTAATAAGTCATATTAAATTGTTCAAATGAAAAGTGTTAGTTTGGTTATCATATAGAATGCTCATATTCAATATTGTTAAGATTATGAAATAGGACTTTCAATGATATGAAGTCATTATGTTTTCACAATTACTTAATTGCCTAGGGCAGTGGTTCCCAAAGTTTTTTCACCTATGTACCCCTTTTAAGCCCATTTCTATAAATTGTACTGCTTGTTTTTAAAACAGCAGTTTTCAAAGATTTATTTTTATTGTTTTTTATAGACAGACAGAGAAAGACAGAGACAGACAGAGACAGAGAGAGACAGAGAGAAGGGGGAGGGCCTGGAGAAATCTCCACAGCTGAACATCATGAATTTGCTACATAGTTTCATTCAACAGGTGGGTGCAGGGTTGTATAAAACAGGAACCTGGCTGGAGGTCTCCACATAGGAGGCATGCCCCCTGCAAATGGGGAGCCTCCTACCTGGAAAGCATGCCTGGGGTGGGAGACAAATCAGGCATCTCCCTCATGGGAAGCTTGCCCCAGCGAGAACCGAACTGGTGGCACACTCCAGTTCAGCGCATGCTTCCTCACAAGGCAGGGTCAGGATACAATCCTTAGACCTTGGGACTGCAAGGTGAGTGCTCAATCCACTGAGCAATCCCTTCATCCCAATGTTTTTAAATGATTATACTTTTGTTCAGTGCCTATCTTAATATAAAATAGTAGAAATGAAATGTTAGGAAAGAAAAATTACTAGGTACACTAAAAGTACAAACCATAGATTTAACTTTACAATATTTATTACACAGCTAGATATTATTAGTGATTATTTTCTGTGTATCTCTGAATGGCCCTGAATGTACCCCGGGGGGTCCCATACCGCCACTTGGGAACTGATGGCCTAATGTTATGATCATTCATATTTGTGTGTGTGTTTGGCCAACTTATATGTACAGGCTATGTTCACAATTAGCGTTTTATTCTACTTTATTTTTAAAATTTATTTCACACTAAAATAATAACTATGATAATTGATAGTTATAAAGTAAACTAATTCACCACATGGTTCAATTGTGGTTTGGATACTTTAATTTCCTCTTAGCAATTTTTTTTCAAAAAAATCAAGGCAGATATTGTATAATATTGAACTACTATGTAGTAATGTAAAACATATTCTATACTTAGCTAAATCATGCCTTAAATTAACTTAAGTGTATGCAACTCTAAAAATAAAATGTGAAAATATAATGATAAGGACAACATTGGTGGGTCTGATTGCCAATGGACTAGTGAAATAAGGATAAAGAAATGATTGATCAAGGTTTTAAAGTAATTTAGGCATAATTCTTGTCTATCCCAAGCACAGTGTTTATTATGTGTTCAAAAGCCATAATTATTTCAAAAGTAGACATTTGAGGAAACCAGATAATTAGTTTAGTACAGCTGGTATGAAAAACGCTACTGGCACAGATACTGATATCATTAAAATTTTGGCAAAGTATCCTATAAGCAAAACCCCTGGACAAATCAAACAAATTAAGCTCCTAGGTATTTTTTAGAACCTAAGGAACTGTACGTAGAAGACTTCTGATTTGCTTCTACATCTAAAAAGCCCTAATACATAAAGAGTTATCCAACATTACTTTTTTGTTTGAAAATTACCTTACATTTTACTTAGAATTGCAGATTGTTTTACTTAATTCAGAACGTTTTTTAAAAACTCATTAATTTGAGGGGGGGGAGGGTTGTGGGGGGAGGTGGGAGTGGGCACTAGATATAAGGTGATGGAAGGGGAACTGATACTGAGTGATGGGCACATAATACGA
>PVKE010034964.1:0-17122 GCA_004027555.1 Craseonycteris thonglongyai | reverse complement strand
CCCATTTAAAAAATTAATAACTAAAAAATTCCCTAACATGACAAAAAAAAAAAAAAAAGTAGACACACAAACTTAGGAAGTGCAGAGTCCCAATCAAGGTTAAATCAAACAGGCCCACACCAACATATAACATAATTAAAATAGTAAAGTTTATAGACAAAGAGAATCCTAGAAGCAGCAAATTAAAGACAACAATTTACTTGCCAGGGAGCTCCCATAAGATTAGAAACTATGGCAGGAAATGTTCAAAGCACTAAAAAATAAAGATGTACAACTAAGGCTATTGTACCCAGCAGGTTATCATTTAAATTTAAAAGGGAGATAAAGAACTTCCCAGAAATAAATAGCTAAACGAATTCACTACCTTTAGGCCAATGTTACAAGAAATGCTACAAAGACTGCTTTAAGAAGAAAAAAGAAATGGGGTTATAGCAAAACAAAAAGCTTCTATACAGCAAAGGACACCATCAACAAAGTAAAAAGAACACCAACCAAATAGGAGAATATATTTGCAAACAATGCCTCTGATCAGTGGCTAATATCTAAACTATATAAAGAACAATTACAACTCAACAACAAAAAAACAAGCAATTCAATTAAAAAATGGGAAGAAGACCTAAACAGACACTTCTCCCCCCAAAGACACATGAATAGCCAACAGACAGATAGAAAAAAAAAAGAATGCTCATCACTAGCAATTAGGGAGAAGCAAATAAAAACCACAATGAGATACCACCTCACACCTGTAAGAAAGGCTATAATCAACAAGACAAGGAGTCACAAGTGCTGGATAAGTTGTGGAGAAAAAGGAACATTCATACACTGCTGGTGGGAATGTAAATTGGTACAACCACTGTGGAAGGCAGTATGGAGATCCCTCAAAAACTTAGAAATGGAATTGCCATATGACCCAGCATTTCCTCTTTATCTACCCAAAAAACATGAAAACCTTAATCCATAAAGATATATGTACCCCAATGTTTATCACAGCACTGTTTACAGTGGCCAAGTCATGGAAACAACCAAGTGTCCTTCAATAGATGACTGGGTAAAGAAATTGTGGTACATTTACACAATGTAATATTACTCAGCAATAAGAAAAGATGAAATACAGCAATTTGTGACAACATGGACGAACCTTGAAAACGTCTTATTAAGTTAAATAAGTCAGACTAAAGAATCAAGAACCATATGACCTCACTCATAGGTGGAATATAAAACTGAAAGCAACAAAGAAACAAAAACTCATGAACAGAGTCAGTGGTAGTTGCTTGGGGGTGGGGGTGAGCAGGTGAGTGGGGAAAGCTGGGGGGCATGGAGAGAGAACATTAAACGTAAAAAAATTAAAAAATTAAAAATAAAGAAAAAGTAAAAAAATAAATTAAGTTTGAATGTCACCACAATAATAACAATAATAATAATAAATAAAATCCTGTCGATTTACTAAAAAAAAAAAACCAAGAAAGAAAAAGAAAAAAACAAACAAAAAAGAACATGAACAGCAATAAATATGTACATAACATCAATTATTTTAAATGTAAATGGACCAAATGCTCTAATCATAAGACATAGTGTAGCTGAGTGGATGAGAAAGCAAGACACAGGCATGTGTTTTCTACAAGAGACTCAGTTCAAAAGAAAAGAAACACAAACTGAAATTAAAGTGATGGAAAAGAATTATCTCATGCAAATAGAAATGAGTCAAAAGCTTGGATAGCGATATTTATATTAGACAAAATAAGCACTAAAATGAAGGCTATAACAAAAGATGAAGAACATTTCATAATTATAAAAGAGTTGACCAAACAAGACAACATCTCTCTTATAAACGTTTATGCACCCAGCACAAGAGCACCTGAATGCACAAAGCAAATATTGGCTGACATAAAGGCAGACATCAACAGTAACACAATCATGGTAGAGGACTTTAACACCACACTGACATCAATGGACAGATCTTACAGACAGAAAATTAACACAAATACAGCAGCCTTAAATGACACACTAGATCAGATGAATTTAATTGACATTATGGAGCATTATATACCAAAAAAGCAGAATTTACATTCTTTTCAAGTGCACATGAAACATTTTTTAAAAATTAGACTACATGTTAGGCTGCAAAACAAACCTCAGTAAATTTAAGGAAACTGAAATTATATTAAGTATCTTCTCTGACAAAAACAGTATGAAACAAGAAGTCAATTATAAAAAAAATTGAACAATGCATAAACACATTGAGGGTAAACAATATACTTCTAAACAATAAATGGTTCAATGATGTAATTATGGAAGAAATCAAAACATACCTCAAGACAAATGAAAAAAAAATAATCCAAAATCTATGGGACACAACAGAAGCATTCTTGAAAAAAAAAATTTATAGCAATGCAGGCTTACCTGAGGAAATGAAAATATAAAATAAACACCTTAACCTTATGCCTAAGGAAACTGAAAGAAAAAACAAACAAACAAAGCCCAAAAAGAATAAGATAAAAAAAAATTATAAAAGTCAGATTGAAAATAAACAAAATTAAGACTAAGAAGACAATACAAAAGGTTAATGAGAATGGAAGTAAGAAACACCCTTAAGAAAAGGAAGCACTGCATATATGAAACATTTTTTATATAAAGTTCATGGTAACCACTGAAAAAGAACTTAGAACTGGGACACATAACAATAAAAGAACAAAAAACAGAAAACAGTCATAAACACCATCACACTAAAATGAATGATGGGAATTAAAAAGCAAAGAAGAATTAAAGAGGTACCAGAAAAGAAAACATAAAATGGCTGGAGGAGAGCCTCTTATATCAATCAACACCCTTAATGTAAATGAACTAAACTCAACAATAAAAAAAACACAGAGTAGCAAATTAGATTAAAGAACAAAAACCAACCATGTGCTGCCTACAGGAGATAAACCTCAGCCCCAGGATAAAGACAGACTTAAAGTGAAAGCGTAGATAAAACTACTCCAAACAAATGGCACCCAAAGAAAAGCAAGTGTAGTTATATTTACATCTGACAAAGCAGGCTGCAGGATAAAAATGATAGCAAGAGACAAAGATAGGTATTTCATAATGATAAAGGGGACAATACAGCAAGAAGATATTACAATTATTAATATATATACACCTGACCAAGAAGCAGCAAAATGTACAAAGCAACTACCAACAGATCTAAAATAAGAAACTGACAAAAACACAGTTATAGTAGGAGACCTAAATAGCCCCTTGACAGTCATGGGCAGATCATTTAAACAGAAAATAAATAAGGAAATATCAGCTTTAAATGATACGTTATAGCAACTGTACATAATTGACATTTACAGGATACTTCATTCTGCAACACATGACTATACATTCTTTTCTGGTGCACATGGAACATTCTTTACGATAGACAACTTTCTGGGACACAAAAATAGCCTCAACAAATTTAAGAATATTGAAATCATACCAAGTGTATTTTTTGATCACAAAGCTTTGAAATTGGAGATCAACTGCAAAAATTAATCAAGAAAAATTATATATACATAAAGATTAAACAATATGTTATTCAAAAAAATTACTGGATCAAAAATGAAATAAAAGAAGAAATGTAAATATACATAGAATCAAATGACAATGAAAACACAACATACCATAAGTACTGGGATGTAGCAAAAGCAGAAATAAGAGAAAAATTTATATCACTATAGGCCTATCCAAAAAACAAGAAAAATCACAAGTAAAAAACCTAATATCATGATTTAAAGAACTAGAAAAAGAAGAGTAAAAATGCCCAAAAGTCAGCAGTAGGAAAGAGATAATAAAAATTAAAGCAAAGCTAAATTTAAAAAAATAGCAAAACAATAGAAAAAAATAATGCAAGAAAGGGCTGGTTCTTTGAAAAAATTAATAAACTTAACAAACTTCTGGCTAGGTTTACCAAGGGAAAAACAGAAAACACACAAACAAAATTAGAAATGAAAGAGAGGAAATTACAACGAACACCACAGAAATGCAAATGATCATACAAGAATATTTTGAAGGACATTATGTCACCAAACTTCACAACCTAGAATACATGGACAATATTTTAGAAATATATGGACTACCTAGACTGAATCAAGAAGAACTGGATAAACTAAATAGACCAAATTAACAGTAAGGAAATTGAAACAATCATCCAAAACGACCGCAAAAGCAAGAGTACAGGACCAGATGGTCTGACTAATAAACTTTACCTGGTACTCAAAGAGGCACTCACAACTAACCTCCTCAAACTTTTCCAAAAAATTGCAGAGGCAATAATTCCCAACTCATTCTGTGAGGCCAACATTACCCTAATACCAAAGCATGGTAAGAACATCACACAAATGAAGAAAACTATAGACCAATATCTCTGATGAACACCTATGCAAAAATCCCTAAGAAAATACTAGCAAACAGAATACAACAATGTATTGAAATGGTTATACATCATGATCAAATGGAACTCATCCCAGGGGCACAAGGATGGTTCAACATAAACAAATCGATAAATGTGATGCACCATATAAACAAAATAAAATATAAAACCTGTATGATTATATTAATTGATGCAGAAGAAGCATTCAACAAGATACACATCCATTTATGATCAAAATACTTAACAAAATTGTTATAGAAGGAAAGTACCACAACACAATAAAAGCCATATATGACAAACCCTTAGCGAATGTCATACTAAATGAGGAAAACTGAAACCTTTTTTTCTAACATAAGGAACAAGATAGGGATGTTCCTGGTCACCACTGCTATTTAATATAGTGCTGAAAGTTCTAGTCAGAGCCATCAGGCAGGAAAAAGAAATAAAAGACATCCAAATTGGGAATAAAGAAGTTACGACAACATGATCCTTTATATAGAAAATGCCAAAGACTCTACCAGAAAACTATTACAAATAATAAATTAATACAGTAAAGTTGTAGGATACAAAATCAATGTACAAAAATCCACAGCATTTTTATATACAAACCACAAAACTTCAGAAAAAGAAATGAGAAAACGATATTGTTTGTGATCAAAATCAAAAGAATAAAATACTTGGAATAAACTTAAAGAATATGACAGACTTATGCATGGAAATCTGTAAGACACTATTAAAAGAAATTGAAGAAGATACAAAGAAATAGAAAGATGTCCCGTGTTCATGGATTGGAAAAATAAACAGTTAAAATGGCCATATTGCCTAAAGTAATATACTGATTTAATGCAGTTCCAATCAATATCCCACAGACATTTTTTCCAAGAAATAGACAAAGTAATCATCAGATTCATATGGAACCACAAAGGACCCTGAATCACCAAAGCAATCCTCTGAAAAAAGAATAAAGCAGGAGGTTTCACAGTCCTTGACTTCAGTCGACACCACAAAGCATCAATGATCAAAACCGCTTGGTATTTGCAGAAAAATAGACATTCAGACCAATGGAACATAACCTAAAACCCCAAAATAAATCCAAAGGAATATGGACAGATAATCTTTAACAAAAAAAGCAAAAAAATATATGATGGAAAAAAGAAAACCTGTTTAGTAAATAGTGCTGGAAAAATTGGAAAACCAGACGCAAAAGAATAAATCTGGACTGTGAACTCTCACCATATACCAAAATGTTCTCAAAGTGGACTAAAGACTTCTACATAACACCCAAAACAATAAAGTTTATAGAAAAAAGCATTAGATCTAAACGTATAGACCTTGGCTTCAGAGAGCACTTAATGAACTTGATCCCAAAGGCAAGAAAAGTAAAAGCAAAAATAAATGGATGGTCCTATATCAAACTAAAAACTTCTACATAGTGAAGGACACCATTAACAAAGTAAAAAGGAAACCAACCAAATGAGAGAAAACATTTGCAAACAATGCCTCTGATAAGGGGCTAATACCTAAAATATATAGAGAACTCATACCACTCAACAACAGAAAAACAATCAATCCAACTAAAATATGGGCAGAAGACCTAAACAGACACTTTTTTGAAGACATGCAAACAGCCAACAGAAACATAAAAAAATGCTCAACATCACTAGCAATTAGGAAAATGCAAATTAAAAACACAGTGAGACACCACCTTGGATCTGTTAGAATGGCTAACATCAACAAGATAAGGGATAACAAGAGGTAGGGAGGCTGTTGAGAAAAAGAAACCCTCATATACTGCTGGTGGGAATGTATATTGGTACATCCATTATGGAAGGTAGTATGGTGATTCCTCAAAAAACTAGGAACGGAATTGCCATGTGACCCAGCCATCCCTCTCCTGAGCATCTGAAAACCTTAATTTGTAAAGATATATGTACCCCAGCACTGTTCACTGTGGCCAAGTCATGGAAACAGCCAAAGTTGTTCTTTGATAGATGACTGGATAAAGATGTTGTGGTACATTTACACAATGGAATACTACTCAGCAATAAGAAAATATAAAATACAGCAATTTGTGACAACATGGGTGAACGTGGAAAACATCTTATTAAGTGAAATAAGTCAGACTGAAAGAAACAAGTAACATATATGACCTTACTAATAGGTGGAATATAAAACTGAAAGTAAGAAAAAATTAAAAACCCATGTGCACAACCAATAGTTTAGTGGTTACCTGAGGTCAATGGGGGAGGTGGGTGGGAAAGATAGGGTGTGGGGGGAAGGGGAAGTAGGGAGGAATAAAACCCGAATTGTACAGTTTAAATGGTATATTGTATGTTATATAAAATTTTGTTATGTGAAAAAATGGTCAATGAAACTAAGAGTTTGTTCTTCAAAAAGATAAACAAAATATACAAAACTTTAACCAGAGTCCTCAATAATAAAAAAATTAAAAAAAAGAGAGAGGACCCAAATAAATAAAACCAGAAATGAAATTGGAGAAGTGACAACAGACACCACAGAAATACAAGAAATTATTAGAAAATATTACGAGCTACTATATGCAAATAAATCGGACAATATGGAAGAAATGTATGAATTCTTAGAAACATACATCCTAGGCTAAATTAAGAAGAAATAGAAAATCTAAACAAACCTATTAGTAATAAAATCAAATCAGCAAACAATAAACTCCCAAAAAACAAAAGCCTAGACCAGATGGTTTTATAGCTGAATTTCACTGAATGTTCAAAAAAGATCTCTCTCTGTCTCTGTATCTCTATCTTTCTCTCTCTGTCAAAATAAATAAATAAATAAATATTTTTTTTTAAAAAAAAAGGGGGGGGAAGCCGGGATGGCTCAGTGGGTTAAGCGCTCACTTTGCAGCTCCGGGGACCGGGGATCGAATCCGGGCCCAGGCCCGTGCGGAACCATATGCTGAACTGGGATTTCCCCCAGTTCAGTTCTCTCTCTGTCTCTGTATCTCTATCTTTCTCTCTCTGTCAAAATAAGTAAATAAATAAATATTAAAAAAAAAAAAGAATAAACATCTATTCTCCTTAAACTATCTCAAAAAATGTTTATGAAGTGGAGAGTCTCCCAAAGTTATTTATTGAGACCACTATAACCCTGATTACAAAACCAGATTAAAGACACTACAAAAAAAATAAGAAAAAAAGAAAAGAAAGAAACTATAGGCCTGTATCCCTAATGAATATAGATGCAAAAATCCTCAACAAAATATTATCAAATGAAATTCAGCAATAATGTAAAACAAAATCATACACCCTGAACAAGTGAGACTCATTTCTGGAATGCAAGTTTGGCTTAATATATGTATATAAATCAATGTAATACATGACACACACAAAATGAAAAATAAAACTTACATGGTCATTTCAATAAACACAGAAAAAGCATTTTATGAATTCCAGCAGCCATTTATGATAAAAACTACCAACAAAGTGGAAATAGAAGAAACACATTTCAGTATAATAAAGGCTGTGTATGATAAACCCACAGCTAACATCATACTCAATGACGAAAAACCAAAAGCATTCTTTTTAAGATCAGGAACAAAAGAAGAATGTCCACTGTCACCATTATGATTCTACATAGTACTAGAAATTCTAGTCCCAGTACTGGGATAAGAAAAACAAATCAAAGACATCTGATTAAGAAAAGAAGTAAAAATATCATTGTTTGTAGATGACATGATACTGTATTTAAAGATGCTCAAATATTCAACCTCAAAATTACAAATTCTGATAAAGAAATTTAGTAAAGTAGCAGGATACCAAATTAATATCTATAAATCTGCTGCATTCTTATATAGCACTAACAAAGCAGCAGAAAGAATTTGAGAAAACAATCCCATTTACAATTGCATCAAAAAAAAAAAAAAAGAGAAAGAAAAAAACAAAAACAAAACTGAGAATAAATTTAACCAAAGAAGTAAAATAAAAGACCTGTACTTGAAAAATTATAAGAAACTGAAGACAGAAATCAAGGAAGATACAAATAAATGGAAACACATACCATGCTCATGGACAAGAACAATTAATATAGTTAAAATTACCGTGCTACCCAAAGCATTTTGTAGATTCAATGCAATTTCCAACAAAATACCAATGGCATTCTTTAAAGGATTAGAACAAAAAATGCAAAAATTTACATGGAACAATAAAGGACCTAGAATAGCCAAAGCAATCCCCAGAAAAAAGAAAAAGTTGGAGGAATTATGCCATCAGATATCAAATTATACTATAAAGTCGCCGTCAGCATGGTATTGTGATAAAAACAGACACATAGATCAATGGAACAGAATACAGAGCCCCAAAATAAATCCTGATTTATATAGTCAATTAATCTGTGACAAAGGAAGAAAAAAATTTACATTTGGGTAAGGACAATCTATTCAACAGATGGTGCTGAAAAAAAAACCAAACAGACAGATACAAGCCAAAATAAAAATAAAATTAGACCATCTTCTCACATCATATAGAAAAAAAATAAACTCAAAATGAATTAGACTTAAACTGAAGACCTGAAACCAAAAAATGTCTAGAAAAAAATATAGGAAGTAATTTCTCAGATATTACTCTTAGCAACACCTTCCAGGATATATCTCCTCAGGCAGGGGAAGTAAAAGAAAAAATAAACAATGGAACTACATTAGACTAAAAAGTTTTTATAGCAAAAGAAAACATCAACAAAATGAAAACACATTTGATAGAATGGGAGAAGATATTCAGAAATGAGGCATCCGGTGAAAGCTTAATATCCAAACTTTGTAACAAACAAGTACAAGATAACACCAAAAACAAAACAAAATAAAAACTGCGCAATTAAAAAATGGGAAGAGGACCTGAATATACATTTCTCCAAAGAGGACATACAGATGGCCAATAGACACAAGAGAAAATGCTCAATATCACTAATCATCCAAGAAATGCAAATCAAAACCACCATGAGATGCCAGCTCACTCCTATCAGAATAGTTGTCATCAAGAAATATACCACCAAGTGTTGGCAATGATATGGAGAAAAGGGAACCCTGGTACATTGTTAGTGGGATTGCAAATTGGTCCAGCCACTGTGGAAAGCAGTGTGGAGGTTTCTCTAAAACTTAAAAATGAAATTACCTTTAGATCCAACAATTTCATCCCTGGGTATTCATCCAAATAATTTCAGAACACTAATTCAAAAATATTTATTCACCCCTATATTCATTGCAGCATTATTCACAATAATCAAAATATGGAAACAACCTAAATGTTTATCAATAAACAATTGGATAAAGAAACTGTGGCACATTGACAAAATTAAGCATTACCCAGCCATAAAGAAGAATAAAATTATACCTTTGCAACAACATGGAGGGAACTTGAGCGCATACTAAGCAAAATAAGTCAGTATGAGAAAGAAAGGTACCATATGATCTCACTTATATGTGGAATCTAAAAAACAATATAGGGAAAGCTGGGATGGCTCAGCGGGTTAAGCACTCACTTTGAAGCCCTGGGGACCAAGGATCGAATCCTGGCCCCAGCCCCTGCAGACCCCACATGCTGAGCTTGGGAGGGGGGGCAGTTCAGTTCTTGCTGGGACCTATGTGGGAGGCTCCTGGCCCAGTTCCTGCGCTGTGCAGCCCTGTGCCCACCTATGGAGTAAAACTATATGGAAAACTAATGTTTTCTATGAAGACTGGTCTGGGCCCTCCCCCTTCTCTCTGTCTCTCTCTGTCTCTGTTTCTCTCTTTCAAAAATCAATAAAATAAATCTTTACAAAACAGAACAAAATAAATAAACAATCAAAACAGAAAAAACAAACAAAAATAAACTTACGAACACAGACAATAGTTAGTGGTTAACAAGGGAAAGAAGGAAGGAATGTGGTGGAAAAAGATGGATGATTCAAATATATGGTGATGGAAAAAAAATCTGACTTTTGGTGGTGAGCTCACAATGCAACACATAGGTGATGTATTGTAGAATTGTACACCTGGAACATGTATTATTTTACTAACCAATGTCACCCCAATAAATTTAATTAAATAAAGAATACATTAGAAGGATTCAACACTAGATTAGATAATGCAGAGGATCAAATAATCGATTTTGAAGATAAGGTAGCAGAAAATACTCAATCAGAACAACAGAAAGAAAAATGAATCCAAAAAAAAAACCCAAAACAAAACAAACTGGGGATAGTTTAAGGAATCTTTGGGACAAAATCAAGTGTACAAACATTCACATCATAGAGGTACCAGATGACAAAGACAGAAAGCAAGCAATTGAAAACCTACTTAAAAAAAATAATAATGAAAAAGTTTCCTAACCTGGCAAAGAAAACAAATGTAGAAATCCAGGAAAGACAGAGAATCCCAAACAAGATGAACTCAAATAGACTCATACCAAGATACATCATTATTAAAATGCCAAAGGTTAATGACAAAGAAAAAAATTTAAAAGTATCAATAGAAAATCAGTTAGTTATCTGCAAGGGAACTCCAATAAGCTGATTTCTCAACAGAAACTTTGCAGGCCAGACATCACTGGCAGGTAATATTAAAAGTGGTGAAAAATGAGAACCTACAAATAAGATTACTGTACCCAGAAAAGATATCATTTTAGATAGAAGGACATGCAAAAATTTCCCAGACAAAAAAAGAAAAAACAAACCAAGCAATCAACCAAAACAAACAAACAATCAAACAAAACCACCACCACTGCCACCTCCAACAACAAAAAACAACAAAAACCTGGTTTGTCACTGCCAAAACAGTATTACAAGAAATATTATAGGGGCTTCTTTAAGAAGAAGAAGAAGAAAAAAAAGATAAAAAATATGATTAATAAAATGGAATTATATATATCTATCAATAATTACTTTAAATGTAGATGAATTAAATGGTCCAATTAAATGACATAGAGCAGCTGAATGGATAAGAAAACAAGACCCTTACATATGCTGCCTACAAGACTCATTTCAAATCAAAAGTCGCACATAGACTGAAAGTAAAAGAATGAAAACAAATTTCATGGAAATAGAAACAAAAAAACCTACAAAGCTGAGGTAACAATGCTTATACAAAAAACAAACAAACAAAAAAAACTTTAAAAGAAAGGCTATTACAATATACAAAGAAAGACCCACTAGTTTTATTTTTAGGTATTTATCTCCCCTCACCCCCCGGGGGGCGGGGATGCTACTTTGATAGAATATGTGTATCTGTATATTCATGGCAGCATTGTTTGCAATGGCCAAGATGTAAATGCAGCCTGGGTGTGCTCTGTTGAATGAATGAATAAAAAGAAGATGGTCCATATATACAATTAAATATTGCTTGACCATAGATAGAAATGGGTTCTTGCTATCTGTGGCAGCAAGAATTGACTGAGAGGGTCTTATGCTGAATGTAGTACATCAGACAGAGAAAGACAAGCAATGTAATTTTGCTTATATGTGGAAACTAGAGAACAAAATAAACAAACAAAAAAGAAATGAACTTGTAGATACAGAGAACATTTTGATGGTTGCCAGATGGGAGGGGGATTAAGGGTCAGTGAAAAGGGGAAAGGGATTAAGCAGTGTAAATTGGTTGTTAAAAGAACTCACGAGGATGTAAGGTATAGCATAAAGAATATAATGAATAATATTGTAATAACTATGTATGATGTCAGATGGGTATTAGATTCAGGGTGATATATTGCAGGGGAGTTGGCAGACAGAGTGAAAAAGATAAAGGGCTTGAGAAGTACTTGTGCAAATTGGTAATCACAAAATAGTCATGAGATGTAAAGCAAAGCACAGAGAATATAATCAATAATATGGTAAGAACTGTGCATAGTACTTAATGAGTACTAGACTAGTTAGGAGGATTACTTCTTAAATTATATGTTTAACCTCTATGCTGTACAACTGAAATTGACATAAAATTATAGTGTATGTCAAAATAAATAAATAAATAAAGTGTAAAAAATCCATCTATATTGGCAATAATAAATAAAGAATAGAATACCTCACTTTGTAGACAGAAGAAACAAAAACAAGCAAAAAAACATTTTCATTTGTGTAACATGCGAATGAATATGTGGTGACCATGAAAATAGCGAGGTGAAGGATATATTTTCTGTGTATTTTTAAAAGGGATTTTCACACAATAAATCAAGTTATTCCAGAGCATAAATAATAGGTATAAGAATATCTTCTTTAATTGAACAAAAAAGAGAAATAAAGGTAAAAACTTTCCTTTATATTAAATGCCATTAGAAATTTTTAGTAAGTTTCTTTGCTGTATTGAACTAAAACAATTACTCCTGAAATTTAATGTATAAATAAAATATAATAAGTTTGGCGCTATTTTGTCACCAATAAATATACTGTAATCATCTCTGCTAACTAAAAAACAAAACTAAAAAGGAAGGTCTGAACTCAAGAATGACTATCACGAAAGCCTTCAGGTACAGATTTATGTAAAATATGTTTACAGTAATATCTTGTTGCAAAATATTTATTTGGGATTGTTTCAAAGTATATAATCACTTACATACAAACTAATGAAAAATAGCAATTTCTGAAAAATAACTTCTACTGAAAAGAAAGAAGATTATTATGTTAAAATAAAAATAATATATTTAATCCTAGAATTGACAGTATCATCCATATAGATTTTAATAGCTTGATTTCATTAATAGAAATGTAAAACACAGTCTATCTTGATTTATAGTGTGAGAAAAGGGAAGACGGGAGGATACACAATTTGCACTCACTACTTTCACTTAGAGAACCATCATTACCTATATATTTACCACCTTAAGAATACCTGTGTTGTGTTTTCTGCGTTCCTGTGATAAAACTGTGATACACACTATGTAGTCTTGCAGAAGTGTATGCTTCCTTCTGCTTGTGTATGGTAAACCCCAAAGTGACAGAAAGGCAAGCTTTTTGTATAAGCTAGATGCTACGCATATTGGAATATCTGCATCTGTTGCCCACTTTCAAGGCTAATATTCCGATATTTGTGATTTAAATGCATAAATACCAAGCCACTCTCAAAATAATTTGTTTAATTCATATCCTGATATTATTAGCATTGACAGGGTTTAGAGCGGGTGGCGAACCTATGGCACGCATGCCCAAAGTGGCACACGGAGCTGTGAATACCATTTAAAAAATTATTGTTTATGCTCTTATAGACATAAAAATAATCGATACCTGTATCTCACTTGGTGGGTTGCCACACGAGTCGAGCGAGTATACTCTTATTTCATAAACTTTGGCACTCAATCGCCAAAAGGTTCGCCACTCCTGGTTTAGAGTAACACTCAGGGAGATATACAGTTGTGATATATGTCTTCAAAGAATGTGTTCTGTGAGTGAACTTGTCCAAAAGCATCAGAGCATATAAACATTCCTCAAGGGAATTTACTTGTCAAGTATAAAATTACCAAGCAAGGAGAATACCATGATTTTGAAAGGGCATGGTTTGAGATTAAGCACAGCCATTTGTACTCTGAAGCAGAATTCTTTTGATCTATCTTATTTCAAAAAGGAAGCAGGAAAATACTGAATATGGACAAGAGAAGAAAATTATGCACAAAATTACAAAACTCAATTTGAGTAGAGATTTCAGCACTGCAAAAACACCTTGAATAAGGCAAAACTATACAGGCTTTTCTCTCATAATATATATATTTTTTTTTTTACAGATTTAAGATTTATTTTTATTGTTTTTGACAGAGAGAGAGAGAGATACAGAGACAGAGATAGTGAGAAGGGGGAGGGCCTAGAACAGTCTCCATAGTCACACACCATTGGTTTTTCCGCATAGTTTCATTCCACAGGTGGGCGAGGGGCTGCACAGAGCAGACACTGGGCTGGGGTCTCACCCCAGAGAGAACTAAACTGGGGGCACTTCCCAGCCCAGCATATGGTCCACAAAGGCCAGGTCCGGGATTCGATCCTCAGTCCCCGGGACTGCAAAGCGAGCGCTCAACCCGCTGAGCCATCCCGGCTTCCCCCAGATTTAAATACACACAGTATATATTTTGCGGTTGGTTATAGCTGTACTTCCCCACAGTTTTCACTTGTATGTATGGAAAATAACATTTGTACCTGGAGTAATCAGAATAAACTCTATGTCATTGGAAGCTCTATTTGCCCCAGGCCTCTCCCAAAGATACTGAGGTCCAGGAGAATCCATGTCTCAGCATAGTTATGACATCCCATGTTTTCTCAGCACACAGGTTAGGAAATACGAATTATAGTACTTCTTTGATAAATATATTCTTAATATTTTTAATACTGCCTCAGCAACACAGTATTGATGAGTTAAATAAAATTGTTACATTGAAATTATTTTATAATTATATCCCCCCTTTGTAACAAAATAGTATTGTAACAGAGTAGGGCTACTGTGGTATATAATTTAGTGTGGCAGACATTTCTTCATGCAGCCAGGTCTAACAAGAAAATGAAAAGGCAAATTGAAATGACATCATTATTTAACCCCTAATATATTTTTGAAAATCTGTTAACAAGTTACGTGGGGCATAGTCAGCTACTAAGCTACAGTTTTGAGTAAGTCCCAATATTCATCTTATTTTCTCTCTGCATGCCTTTGAACCACTTTTCTTTCTTCCTCTCTTCATTGTCTGTCCTTCTTCCCTCCCTCCCTCGCTCCCTCCCTCCCTCCCTCCCTTCCTTGCTTCCTTCATTTTTCTGTTTTTTCCCCCGTTCACTCAAACTTTTTTTTTTTAATATCATTATATTTTATTGTTAAATATAATAGGGTGACATTGGTTGGTAACAATCAGACAGTTTCCCAATGTACAACTCCACATCACATCACCCATGCATCGCATTATGTGCCCAGCTCCCAGAATCCAGTCCCCCTCCAACCCCATATATCTGGTGCCCACTCCCACCTCCCCACACGACTCTCCCTGCCCCCTCCTCCCTCCTCCACAGGTAAACACCAAACCATTGAGTGTGTCCATAATGCTGGTGCCCTTTCCCAACTCCCCTCCCTCTCTCCCTCCCCCTCCTCCCCTTCCCTCTGCCAATCACCAAGTTATTAAGTGTGTCCATAGGTCTCTGTGTCTTTGTAACTTTCAGTTTTATATTCCACCTATAAGTGAGGTCATATTTTTCCGGATTCTTTCATTCTGACTTATTTTGCTTAATAAGATGGTCTCTAGGTCCATCCATGTTGCCAGAAATGACTGTATTTCATCATTTCTTATCGCTGAGTAGTATTCCATTGTGTAAATATACCACATCTTCTTTATCCAGTCACCATTGAAGGGCATTTTGGTTGTTTCCATGTTCTGGCCACTGTGAACAGTGCTGCGATGAACATGCGGGTACAAACATCTTTAAAGATTAAGGTTTTCAGGTTTTTTGGGTAGATGCCCAGCAGTGGGATGGCTGGGTCATATGGTAATTCCATTCGTAATTTATTGAGGACGCTCCATACAGCCTTCCATAGTGGTTGTACCAGTTTACATTCCCACCAGCAGTGTATGAGGGTTCCTTTTTGTCCACAGCCTCTCCAGCACTTGTTATCCCTTGTCTTGTTGATTATAGCCATTCTAACAAGTGCAAGATGGTATCTCATTGTGGTTTTTATTTGCATCTCCCTAATTGCTAGTGAAGTGGAGCATTTTTTCATATATCTGTTGGCCATATGTATGTCTTCATGAGAGAAGTGTCTGTTAAGGTCATCTGCCCATTTTTTAATTGGATTGCTTGTTTTCTTCTTGTTGAGTTGTACAAGTTCTTTGTATATTTTTGATATTAGCCCCTTATTGGAGGCATTGTTTGCAAATGTTTTCTCCCAGTTGGTTGGTTGCCTCTTTGCTTTGTTGATGGTTTCCTTTGCAGCACAGAAGCTTTTTCGCTTGATAAGATCCCATTTGTTTATTTGTGCTTTTACTTCCCTTGCAATGAGGTCAGATTTATAAAGTCCTCCCTGAATCCCAGGTCCATAAGTTTAGTGCCAATGTTTTCTTCTATGCAATTTATTGTTTCCTTTCTTATTTGGAGGTCTTTAATCCATTTTGAGTTAATTTTGGTATATGGTAAGAGATCGCAGTTCACCTTCAGCCTTTTGCATGTGGTTTTCCAATTTTCCCAGCACCATTTACTGAAGAGGCTTTCTTTTACCCACTGTATATTTTTGGATCCTTTATCAAAAATAATCTGTTCATAAATCTGTGGGTTTATTTCTGGGTTTTCAATTCTGTTCCATTGGTCCGTGGGACTATTTTTCTGCCAGTACCAAGCTGTTTTGATTACTGAGGCTTTGTAGTACAGATAAAAGTCAAGCAGTGAGATGCCCCCAGCTTTATCCTTTTTTCTTAGGATAGCTTTTGCGATTCGTGGTCTTTTGTGGTTCCATACAAATTTGATGATGGTTTTATCTATTTCTTGAAAGAATGACAGTGGGATTTTGATGGGAATGGCATTGAATCTGTATATTGCTTTGGGGAGTATGGCCATTTTAACTACGTTGATTCTTCCAATCCATGAACATGGAATGTCTTTCCATTTCTTTGTATCCTCTTAAATTTCTTTTAAGAGTGTCTTATAGTTTGCAGTGTATAAGTCCTTCACATTCTTTGTTAGATTTATTCCTAGGTATTTCATTTTTTTGTTTGCAATGGCAAAGGGAATGGATCTTCTCATCTCTCTTTCTGAAGTTTCATTGTTGGCATACAAAAATGC
>PVKE010034963.1:0-17139 GCA_004027555.1 Craseonycteris thonglongyai | reverse complement strand
GGAAAGCCGGGACGGCTCAGCGGGTTGAGCGCTCGCTTTGAGGCCATGAGGACCGAGGATCGAATCCCGGCTCCGGCCCAGGCAGGACCCACATGCTGAACTGGGGAGTTCCCACAGTTCGGTTCTCTAGCTGTCTCTGTCTCTGTCTCTCTATCTGTCAAAAAGTAAAGTGGAGATAACTATGCACTGAAGACAAAAAGATAATTTCTCTCTATAAATGTGAAAAGATAAAAAAAAAACAAAAACAAAAAGGATTAAAAAAAAAAAAAAAAAAAAAAAAAAAAAAAAAAAAAAAAAAAAAAAAAAAAGGAAAAAAAAAAAAAAAAAAAAAAAAAGAGTGAAAAGACTCTGCAGACAGGCAGCATGAGTATCTATGGGAGGTTATGCAGTGCAAATGGACACCAGGCTGAAGATGTGAATGGGGCTGGGATCCAGCCTGAGCTAAGCTCATTCAGCAACAGGTCCATCACCAGCTGCCTTTTCTGCCCACAAAGAGTCACACCCTATGAGGAGGATGGTCCTATAGTGATGTCTTTTCTAATTCACAGAAAGGTGCAAGGTAGACCAGGGAGCCTGGATAAAAACTGCACATGTATTTTACCTAGAGGGCTGGACTCCACAGCAGATTTTTCTGCTAAGAAATCCCTCGTGATCTTTTGAGCTTCAAGAGTTCAGTTGTTTTTTTGAAAGAAGAGACCCAATGTTATACAAGAACACCCCCCAAAGCTGGAATCATCTTCTGGTGGGCAGCCCTCTTATAGTGCAGGCTTCCCCTGCTGCTAAGTGTTCTAGGAACGCATCTGCACCAGGGCACCCGCTGGTGGTGCTGTGAGATGCTGCGTTTGGCTTCAGTGAATTTGTTTTTTGAGACTCAATGTGTTTGCTCATTTCATGATGGGCGATTTACATGAACATGAGGCATGACAGCGCACCTGTGCCCACAAAGCACTAAATAGCATGACTCCAGTGTCCCACCCTCTCTATTCACCCAATCTTGCCCCAAGCAACTTCTGTTTCCCCGGCTGAAAAAAGTCTTCAAAGGGAAACATTTTGCTGATGTGAAAGAGTTGAAACAAAAAACAGCAGAAACACTAAAAGGCATCAAAATTGAAGAGTTCAAAAATTGTTTGGAACAGTGGAAAAAGCATCTCGATAGGTACATCTCCATTAAATGGAGAGTACTTTGAAGGTGACTGAAGTTTAGACATATAAGAATACACAATTTTTTTTAATGAGTTCTAGTTTTTTCAGTCTTCTCTTATACTTCTTCAATTAAGTACTTAGAGTAACTCTTTATACTACAGCTTTTATTTGGATAAATTTTGCTTTCCCCAAAACCAATACATGGCTTTCTCGGACATCATTGGTATTTGAGAAAAATGATGAAGTATGCATCACATGAATTATAGATCACCGTCACCTTCACTGTTTCTTGTCCATCAATCAGAAAAATCTTAGGTTAGGTTAATGTAAGACATTTATAAAAACCAGTTGATTTTTTTGGATAAGCAATGTGACAGCATGGGCAGAAATTGTTTGAATAGGTGTTTAAAAAATTTCTACTTGCTCATTTACTATTTGAAAGTCTTCTTTACTAGATCAGTTCATTTTGAGATACAATACTTATCAAAGGTCCTTGACTTTTCAGGTACCTTTAGTTATGCAAATGTTTAGTCTCCTGAAACTAGTAAGCTTTTACATAAAAATATCTATACAGGCTCTCTTTCTTTGGTAGAGATTCTGACAATAACCACTCACTGAATTAACAACATAATACAGAACAGTTTTGTGGAGACAAAATCATCCATGCTCACTGAAAGCAAATCTCAGCAGAGAGGATGAGTTACAACTTGGGAAACTTAAAGGCTAATTTTTGCACTTCAATCGTCAGAAGCTAACCCAGGGAATGCTGTTATGAGGTAGTTTAGTATCACTTCCCCTAATTTAATAGTAACATAGGATGAAATGAGGCTATTCAACTAAGCTTGCAGGAAAATCACCGATCTCCACCCCAAAGAGATTTCTGGACTACTCATGTGAACAATCTGCCGACTCTGGTGCTCTCCCTTTAGGCACATGGAAAATATTCACAGACACAGAGCAATGCTGTGACCTTGCAAGCATAGCTCTATTCTCAGTTATTCTCCATGGTTAAGCGTTCATCAAAGACCATGCTACTTTGTTCTGAACACTTTGAGTACATCAAAACATTCTCTTTTATCTTGACTTAGAAATGCAATGTTTGGGCAGGAAAGGGAAAGTGACATGGAAGAGTGTGCAAAGGACGCTAAGCATCATGGGGACTGGGAATGCTTTCTCACAGGCCAATAATTCTTCACACGGATACTCATTATTTTACTTAGAAGTACAATGAAATCCCAGATAATCAGCCAAATTCCTAGTCTAACCTAGCTATAAAATGGCATGCTAAAGCAAAATACATTTTTTCCCTCTAATTTGCTATTAAAAATTATTCATGCCATTTGTGTAGAAATGAAGACCAAACTGCAATATGCTTTATATTTCCAATGTAGAAAGTTTGGTTCCTGAGTTCTGGTCCTGAAGATGGCAAATCTAAATGACAAATGAAATAAATACATTATTTATTTGAATATACTGAGCAAGTGATTGAAGCGGTATTTGATTGGAGGGAAAATGCTACAATTGAATTATTTTAAGAACTTTAGAATATGCTTTGATATGCATATATTAAAAGTTAGATTAAAAAGAATCTGTTTTAACAGCTTCAGTTTACTATTCCAGCGGTGAAGGAGGGGAGAATATTCTTAGACTGCTTTTGATATGTGTCTGGTTAATAATGCGGTTCTTTCCTCCATAGCAAGGTACACATTAGTGCAAAATTTTAGTACCTAGTAGACTATAATGTGACATCTGTAAAACAGTAATAAAGTCAATACTTTAGTCAATAAGCCAATAAATCTTATATTGCATGAATGTGCAGTTTTTATAGCATTTCTTAGGTTACAGTGTTATTTTTCAAGTTTCTGTATTTCTTTCCCATTATGCATTTATTTCCCTTTAATCAAAGGCATTTTCTTTAACATAAGCTATTTTAAGTATAAAAGTTATTCCTAAATAGCTTCAGATTCATTGTATTAGTTAAAATGAACTCAGGCAGACATTAATCCAATCCAAATAACTACATACGAATGAGGCAACAGCACTATCTAATTTGGAGTGTCAGTCAGTTCCATTCATGAGGGTTTTTTATGCATAAATATAAAAATACTTTATGTTCAGACGCTTTCACTTTTAAGAAAGTCCCTTGAAAGGGATGTCAAAAAAAGTGTAAGAATGGTTTTAAACTTCCCATTGGACTATGATTTGAGGGGAAGAAGAATGGGAATGACTACTGATGGTTACATAACTGTGTATCTATGTGGTAATATGTGAAAACATAAAATATGTACAACAAACTCATTCCCTGAATCCTTTGTTGTGAAATTATATATTATTATTTTCAATGGCTATTCAGCTTTTATTGAAATGCAACATATAGTTCCTGAACATCTATTGTATTGCTTCTTATGCAGTCATTAATTTGTCCCTCACAAAAACAAAGCCACAGATGATCCTATCTCTTCCTTTGTGTATTTATGTGTATGTTTGAAGCTGTTTGCATACTCATTATTAGTTTGCTTTTGAAGCAGTTTGGAGAGGTCTTATCTACTTTTTAGCAGTTGGTTGGTTTTATAAAGATCCCAGAACGCACATACAGCACTCCCAGGTCTGCCAGAAGTAGTTCTTTGAAATTCATTTTCTTGATGGGTATTGCTTTGCTCGTTCAGTGATGACTTTTGGGTATAAAACAGAGAATTTCAAGCTGTTCTGCAGAAACTGAACTTTGGTCTTGAGATTTCATTGTCCTTAGGAACTGAACCTGTCACCTGGCTTGCATTCTTCATGACTGAAGTTATCTTAAAATAGAAATGGTAGAAAAGCTTTCCTATGCTTTGGGTAGGAGACAAATTTGCTTTTGTAAAATCTGTGGCTGAGTAAAGCAGACAAAGCCTGGCTGAAGAAGACATATGTCACCACTAGCCACCAAGTTAAGTTGTGGAATCCAAAGGTGACAGCCATGGAAATGTATATCATCAGCTCTGCTAAGTAGTTAGGGGAAGAAACATATCCAAACCAGTCTCCAAAAGGGATTCGGTAGTTACAGTGAATGACCATTCCTGAAATGGAAAAAGAAAACTTCCTAAACATTTGAAACTACAAAAAGAAAAATTTTACCATATCATTTCCAAGTCATTTACAAAAACTCTTATTTAGAAAAGAGTATGACAGGTCTGACAAGCTACCACCACGTCACACTTCGGCAATCTACTATGTACTAAAATAAAAGCAGATGCTTAGATTATACTATCTAAACTGTAAACAAGCACAAAAGGGAAGCTCATTTCCCCAACAATCTTCCAAGTTAGCGGAGCTCAAACTCCAAAATGAGACTGCCCAAGTTCAAATCCTGGCTCTACAACTTACCATCTGTGTAACTTTAGGTAGGTTGTTTAACCTCTCTGTACCTCAGTGTCCTTCTCTGGAAAATGAGGATAAGATAGTACCCACTTCAAGTATTGCAAAGCTCTATGTAAAGTACTCAGGATAGGGCCCAGAACAAAATAAACATTCAATAAATATTAAATAATACTATTCCATTTTTAATAATTCAAAAAGCCTAATAAAAACAGCATCTGTGATAAGTCCACACATGATAAATAAAAAGTCAAGTTTATTGTTTTGGCCAGAATGATACTAACTCAACATGGTAACACTAGTGCTCACATGGTGGTTAGACTCATATATGCAATACAGGCCCCCAAATGTGGGCACAGAATAGAATCATAAATTTCAGGGCTAACGGGGCTAGAGAGATCATTTAGTATTAATGCTCACATTTTACAGATGAGAAGATCAAGACCCAGAGAGCTGTCTTCTCAAAATGAGTATTTGATAAATTAGTCAACTAATTTGGGCAGAAAGGATAAGAATGAAGGAACATGAACAACTACCTTCTGAGGGTTAAAATCCACATGCAGCATCTCTAAAAAGATACCTTACCTGCTTTATTTTTCCTGAGATTGCCAAGAATGATGTGGCACTTATGTTGATGGACAGATGACCAGATGAACATCATCATTCCGAGGATATGGAACCATCGAGCTTGCATGAAGAGATTTTTCCCTGTCACATAGACTAAAAGAAATAAGAATTATTCGCCAATGCTGCAAAATTTCAGAGGACTGGAGAATTAAAAAATCACAGTCACTAGGACACAAGTATCCACTTATTCTATTCCTCATGACTAGACAATTATCCTGCTAGAATTTCCCTGTTCCTCATGACTAGACAATTATCCTGATAGAATTTCCCAAGTACAGAGGGGAGACTACTGTCCAGGAAATTTGCTCCTCAGTCAGGGGCAGCTTCAATGGCCCCTTGCAGATTTCCATGATACATTCTCTTGTTCCTTTTTCAAATGCTTTAAGCACATAGTTTAACTCTGTCTCTTACTCTTGTAATGTACTCTTGTGAGGTGAGACAAATTTGCACTTCTATTTCTAAGCTTGGTTTTGTGTCTTCTTTCTTACATTCTACTGTCAGGAAAACACTGTCTGAAATCTCTCTCTGAGCTACTATCCTAAGCTATTGTTAGAGAGATCCTGAAGGCAGAATGCTGACTTGCTTGGCTACAGCCAATGAAGAAAACCACTGGAAGTAAAGGCTAACAACGAAGCTTCTCAAGGAAGAACAAAACAGTATCCCTTTCTGATTATGGAGAACCTAGTCAGAGAAATTCAGTTTTAGAAGAAACACTCAAATTATCATCTTCCTTTCTTCTTTAGCTATCAGGAAGAAGAGAAGAACAGTTCTTTTAAGAACTGGGATCAGAAAAGCAAACTAAGGACCTCCTTATGATCATCAGGAAGCAGTTATGCTAGTTGGGGTCTTGGCTGAAAAAACAAAATTGTCCACTGACAATAGGGAAGGACCTGAGGATCTGGAGCCAAGAGGAAGCCCCTACAAAGTTGACTCAGGAAACAGAAGCAAGGATCATGCTACTCCATATGGGTACCTGGCACGACTCAGTTGATAACAACTAATGACTAACGAGAGTCCAGCAAAGCCTGCCTGTGTTAATTTTTTTAAAAATTTGCTCTATATAAACAATTTACTATAGTCTCTTTATACAAGGTTTAGCCACTTAATTAGGTTATATTTTTATAAGTCAAAAAATGAGTAAAAAAAGAGAAACACAGTTTTTAATCAAAAGGGCTTTTATTAAGAACAAGTCACTATAGGATTAAAAGTTAAAGCAAGTGTCTGGAAGTTCATATCACTACTGAGTCACCTACTCTAAATGCAGAAAAATGATCTGTAAGAATAAGCTGGAATTATGATGCAGGAAAGGGGAGGCAAGTGAAAGGCTCGTATTTACTGGGAGCCTAATCTCTATAGTATATAATTATTCACTTATTCATTAGTTACTTAACTCCTTGGCATAAGAATTAAATGAAATTCTATGTGAACAAAAAATACTTTTACTTTTTTATTTTTTTAAAACTTTATTTTTTATTGTTTTTGACAGACGGAGAAAGAAACAAACAGAATCAGAGAGAAGGGGGAGGGCCCAGAGAAGTCTCCATAGTTGTGCATCATCAGTTTTCTACATGGTCTCATTCCACACAGGTGGGCAGAGGCTGCACAGGGTGGGAATTGGGCTGGAGGCTTCCCACATGGGAAGCACACTCCCTCAAGCCAGCGTCCTTACTGGGGGGTGGGGGTGAGAACTGAACTGGGGGCCTCCTACATGGGAAGCACACCACAGTTCAGCACAGGGTTCCACATGGCCTGAGGCCAGGATGCCATCCTTGGTCCCTGGGGCTGCAAAGCGAGTGCTCAACCCACTGAGCCATCCCAGCTTCCCCTTTTATTTTTCAACTTGACATTTGCCTGTGCAATATCCAGTATTGGATTCATGTAACTTGCAAACTGTGATTCCAAATTCAGGATGTTTGGTAGCTAGCTATAAACTGCATGTACCCCAGCTGTTCCTTAAATTTTATCAGTGACTCATCTAGGCAGACATCTTAATCTGGAGTGTATAGTTGTTCAAACTTATTATTCAGTCAACTATACTTCACACTTTTCATATCCTGTCTTCTTTACTTACAGTTTCATTATCCACAAAGTGAAAAAAATGTGATCTAGCCAAGAATGTATGTGAGGCATAGTTTATGAAACCATTGGTATCACTAATGTTGTTCTTTTGGACCGGTACATATCTATATAAGGTATTTTTATTTGTGAAATTATGATACATAGGAAAGGTAAGCTTTCATTTCATCACTTGTTATTGGAAACCACTTCTTGTCCTTTTTCGAGATCTGGTCCTTTATCTTTTGCTTATGTATCTATTTGTTTTTACAGTTATCATTTCAAAAAAAATCATCACTTAGCACTTGTTTCAAAATACAAAGAGGTATAGGATGTACTCCTAGTCTTTGTAAAACTAAAGCATTTATACCAGCAATTTGGGTAAATGGTTTTATATTTGGAATATGTTTCCTTCCCAATTCCATTCTTCATCTCTTGAATCGTAATCATCATTGCTTGATATACAGGTCTTGCACATTTATGAACATTACGTTGGATAAGGCTACCTTCACTTGAATTGGAGTATTCTGTTGAATAGTTAGCCATACGAATTTGTTGAATATCAGTCTTGCTGTTTTCACTCAAATACCACATTTGACTTTCAGAGTCACTTCCAAACAATTTCAAAACGCACAACTATTTTTTTTAAAGATTTTATTGTATTGTTTTGACAGACAGAGACAGAGACAGAGAGAGACAGAGAGAACGGGGAAGGCCCAGAGCAGTCTCCACAGTTGTAGTCATCAGGTTCAACATGGTTTCATTCCACACAGGTGGTTGGGGGGCTGCGCAGGGCAGGAACTGGACTGAGGGCCTCCTGCATGGGAGGCACACCCCCTTGAGCCAAGAGCCGAACTGGGGTGATAACCAAACTGCGGGCCTCCCACATGGGAAGCACACCCCAGTTCAGCATATGGGTCCACACGGGCTGGGGCCAGGATTCGATCCTTGGTCCCTAGGTCTGCAAAGTGAGCGCTTAACCTACTGAGCCATCCTGGCTTCCCCTCAAAACATACATCTTAAAGGAATTATTTCTATAGTTCACACTTTAATACTGAATATATATAATTATTTCTTGATAATATTTGCATTATAGCTACACTCAAAGCAAATTAAATCTGCATGCATCTCAGAGACGTCAATGTTTACAATGGCTTAAGAAACACATGGCATATCCAAAACACCTTTGTATGTCAAGAGGTTAATTGGTATTTACTGAGCCTGGCACTGTTGTAGACATGAGGCATAAAGCAGTGAATACATCAGGCAAGATCCCAGTCCTCATGAACTTATTCTAGTGGCAAGAGACAGACAGAAATGAGTAAACAAACCAATAATCCAGAAAATTTCAGGTAGACATGATACTCTGACTGAAATGAAAATAAAGCAGTGTAATGGAGAGTGACTCGCTGTAGACTTCAGACAAGGAAATGTAAAGATCTGGGTAGTTTACAGATACTCTTTCTCTTCACTTTCATGAGAACTCTGAAATCAGTTTATGTTCCTAATTACAGATGAAGGTTCTGAATCTCAGGGAGATTAAGTAAGAAGACTTAGGCCCAATCTGACGCCCAAGGCCATGTCTATGAGACCCTGCAGCTGACAAATGCCCCAATGTATTCTCTCTCAATGAATTTTTGAAACCAGTTCTCCCTGTATTGTCCCAAATGACCACAGATGACCTCCTGAAAGACAGATGGGTGGAACAAAAGACAGCTGCAGAAAGGAATGTCTAGAGAGCTATTTTTATGGGGGTCTTGGTTGGCTCTCCTTCACTAATTAATTATGCAGGAGGGAGGATATAAGCTGGGGTCCAGCCAGCAGAGAAAACTCCAGAAGAGATATGTAATGCCAACAGAAACTAATAGACTGAAAGCTGGTGGGTTACCAAAGTGCTTAGGAAAGTTCCGTTGGGTGGAAAACCTGTACTGTTCATCAGGAATGACAGCTAAACTGTGGTACTGGGCTGCAAATGAATGCCATAGCAGAAAGCTCAGGAAAGGCAAACGACTCTTACATTTAAAGGAATTAGACGAAGAGATGGCAGCTCAGTGTCTAGAGCCAATAAATAATTAATGAATTGAGAAAAATTATCAGTAAGATGTACTTGAAATCATTCTTCAAGCCATAGAGGCCTTGGGTTGTACTATAATGAGAAAAGACATTTAAAGGGTACAGTGATACCTTGGAATCCGAATGCCCCCAAACTCAAACAACTTGGAATCTGAATGAAAAAAATCAAGCTTATCTTGCCACGGAATCCAAATGCTGCTTTGGAATTCAAACACCACCACATTGTTCATGTGGGACGTATCGACTGTACGGCCCATAGCTTTATCTGAAAGCCTACTTGTTGTTCGTGTGAGGTATACTTTGAGAGCAGTGTGGGGGAATTGGTCTAACACAGATTGTATAGGTAGCAACCTCTGCCCCATCATAATGTACAACCAAGCCATTGCTATAGTTACCTCTCTTATACTCTTTGGTTTATGTTTCTGGCCACCCCTACTCTTTGTTACTTAAGTTGTTGTCTGAAGCTGTATCTTGAGTGATTTTCATCACTAATAGTGTGACAATTTTGCATTATTTTTTTTAATATAACAAAAAGTAGTGATTTTCCATGGGACCTAAAAAATGCAATGAGAATAAGAGTAAGAAGAAAGCTGTTAGAGCTAAAATTGAGGTTAAGATCTTATTTCTAAGCATGAAAGCGGTACATATGTGACTGATCTCGTTGTTATGTTCGGAATACTGAAATCGACTGTTTCTACGATTCTGAAAAATAAAGAAGCTATTCAAAGCAGTTGATGTGGCAAAAGGAGTTACAACACTAAGATCCAGAAGAACAAAAAGTATAGAAGAAATGAAAAAACTCCTCTCTTAGTTTGGATTAATGAAAAACAGCTTGCTGGTGATGTGATAACTGAAACAATCATTTTTGAAAAAGCCAAGGTTCTATACAATGATCTAGACTAGCATGCCTGGTACTAGTGATCAAAAGGTAGACTTTAAAGCCAGTAGGGGGTGGTTTGAAAACCTTTAAAAAAGGACTGGGGTTCATAGTGTTGTTATGCACGGAGAAGCTGCAAGTTCCAACTTGGAAGCAGCAGAAGTTTGTGAAAGAGTTCAAGAAATTTGTGATAAGTGAGGGGTATGTTCCAAACCAAGCTTTTAATTGTGATGAAACTGGACTCTTTTGGAAAAAGATGCCCAGGCAGACGTACATCACAAAAGAAGAAAGAGCTGCACCAGGTCACAAGCGAATGAAAGATCGTCTGACACTTGCTGTGTGGAAATGCTAGTGGGGACTGTAAAACCAAGCCTCTCCCAGTGCACCATTCAGAAAATCCACGAGTGTTTAAGAACAACATCATTAAGAGCAAACTAAATGTTATGTAGAGATCAAATGTCAAAGCATGGGTTACCAGGCAATTTTTTTTTTTTTTTTTAAGATTTATTTTATTGATTTTTGACAGAGAGAAACAGAGAGAGAGAGAGACAGAGAGAAGGGGGAGGGCCCAGAGCAGTCTCCATAGTTGACATTAGTTTTTCATAGTTTCACTCCACAGGCGGGCACAGGGCTGCGCAGGGCAGGAAATGGGCAGGGAGCCTCCCACATAGGTCCCGGCAAGAACTGAACTGGGGGCACATCCCAGTTCAGCATGTGGGTCCGCATGGGCCAGGGCTCGGATTCGATCCTTGGTCCTTCAAAGCAAGTGCTTAACCTGCTGAGCCATCCCAGCTTTCCCAACCAGGCAATTCTTCACTGAATGGATGGATACATGAAGAGTTTGCTTCAGCAGTAAAGGACTATGCAGAAGAAAAATATTCCAATGAAGGCTCTCCTTGTTCTGGTCAATGCCTCTGCACATCCTCAAGCTTAGAAGATTTGGTGGAGGAATGTAGCTTCAATGAGATAAAATATTTGCCCCCCAACACCACTCCTCTTATCCAGCCCAGAGACCAGCCGGTGATCTTGAACTTCAAAAAATTGTATACCAAGGCTATGGTCCAAAGATGTTTTGAAATTACAAGCAAAACACACCTGACCCTCTTGAGAGTTCTGAAAGGATCACTACAATATCCTCCATTGCCTAGGAATAATCCAGAAAGCATGGAGAGAAGTGTCTTTGAGGACAATAAACTCTGCCTAGAAAAATCTCTGGCCTGAATGTGCTGCTGCAAGGGGCATAGGTTTTGAAGAACCATCTGTTGTTCCTGACATCGTATCTCTGGGCCAGACTATGGGTTTAGAAATCAGCAAAGAGGATGTTAACGAGTTATGGATGATCACAGGACTGAGCTGACAACGGAAGAGCTTCAGCACCTCAACCAGCAGCAGCAGAAAGAAATCCCAGAAGACATTTCTTCCGAGGAGGAAGAGACCCTGGAACCATTTCCTCTGGTGAAATCAAGGACCTTCTTAGCATGTGGTCAAAAACCCAGGCAGCTGTTGAGAAGTGGCACCCCAATAAAGCCCTAGTTGACCATGTGTTTAGTTGTTTTATAACATCACTGAACATTTCAGAAAAGTGCAAAAAGGTCGCCAACATCAGACCACTTTGGAACACTGATTCTCAAAATCAAACACAACCAGTAACCAAAAGCCCTCTACAAGTGGTACCATAGCAAAGGGTGTTTAAAGACAAAGAATGCAGACACCTGAAGTTACCGTAGAAGATGACACTTCTTCCTCTTCCATCTCCTAAAGCATCCACATGTGTTGTCATCATTTTTTAATTTAAATATTATTACTTGTTAATATTTTACCTTAAAATTAATAAAATTAATATTTTACTTTAAATCAAGTGTATTTACTGTTAAAATCATTTTGAAAATTCGAGTTTGTGGCACCCAGGAACAGCTTAATCCTGTTTCTATTATTTAAAAGACGAAAACTTGTCTTGGAACTCAAATGTTTTGGAACTCGAACATGATTCTGGGACAGATTAAGTTCAAATTCCAAGGCATCACTGTATTCTGATACTGAAATCAAACCTGATGAGAAAGCTCACTTCCTAAGGACTGGAAATAGCTACATCTTGGTCTCAGTTTATGAGGATGGATAGAGAAGCTTCAGGAAACATGGAGCCTTAGGGAAATAATCATGAAAGAACTACCCTTCGGTATCTGGGGAGATAGATACCAAGGCTGCTAGGTAAAGTTAACCTTGGTACTAAAAACTCATTTCATCACCCAAAATGACTTGGTTCTTTATAATAAGGATGCTTTTTTACCTAAATGATAGTCACATATTTTAGATATCCCACCGCCTGCCCCTCAAAACAAAACAAAACAAAACACAGTACTTCAATTTCCTGCTCATAAACAAAGATCATGATTTTGTTTCCTTCTTTCCAGTTAGAGCACAGAAATATTGAGACACAATTTTGATTTAGCATAGTACTCTTCTGTCCTCTCCCCTCAAGCTGCCTAACTTGAATAAAAGCTTTGTTGTAAAGGCAACAAAATGGCACGCTACTCCCTCTTCAAATCACAAGTATTCACCCTGAGTCCAGGCCACCTCCTCCTCCTCTAGTTATCTATTCTATGATAAAATCCTGTCCCACAATTTCCCCTTCCCCAGCCTCATCCCCTCACCCTTCTATACAAACACCCCTGGATAACTGAAGCTTTGGTGACTTACTTTGCTGACACTTTCTCCTGTTCTTAGGTGTCCCCTGCTTCCTGTTCAACTCGTGACCATATTCTCTTTTCTTCTGACTTATTCCACATCAATTCACTGACTTCACTCCCAATGAGAAAAACTTCACATCCCATTTCTTCAGCCTTAAACTGGGCCTCCTGAATACTTTTCACTTTACTATCTTTACTGAAGGCATTACTACTTATGTTGGTATCTTTGAGGTTTTAGCAGTTACGGTTAATGTTGGGCATGTTGACTTTATAAAGATACTATCAGAGTGCAAACTCCTCAAATGCAAAGCGGATTGGGCAGGTCTCCTACCTTCAAACTTCCATAATACTTGGTGGACCACTCACCATTTCTGCCATCCATTGGCACTTGGCTCAGCACAGTAATGCCGACAAGGATATAGTAGGCAAGTCCAAAACAGTACTGAACAACATGAATCCTGGCATTGGAGAAGACACTGACATAGAAGCACTCGAGGAGTCTTCTCAAGCTGTGTAGCCATAGGAACACTAATACTAAGAATGCAGACAGTGCCAGCTCACCACCTACAATTCAGAAAGCAACACATTCAGCATTTATCTTTTGGGGATTAATCCAAAGTTATATTTTTCCCTACTGTTATACATAGCAGTAAACAAGATTAGAGCTAGGAAAAGGCCCTAGAAATCATCCAGTCTAATACCTTGTTTTTTTTTAGCAATGAGGAAGTGGGCCAAGTAAGTCAAGGAATTTGGCTCAAGGTCACACAGTAAGCTAGTGACAGAGCTGGGACAAACTCAGGTCTCTTGACTCTTCCTCGCCACGTGGAAGCTTCCAGTTTGCAAGCACATCACTCTAACAGGTCTGTGCACTCAGAACTCAAGGTCTGCAGGTCTCTGGTCACCAGCACTAATAATAATAAAAATGGTCAGAAAGAGTTCCTAAATGACCTCTGAGCAACCCCACCTGGTGGGATCCCTGGGGTCAGGGGATAAAGGAGACAGACACATGCACCCACAGAGGTAGAAAAGGAGATAGGAAATGACACAGGGAGAATTATGCATTCCTTTCCATATTAACAAGAAAAAAGAGGGATGCTGGGATAGCTCAGCAAGCACTTGCCTTGCAACCCCAAGGTCTGGGGATTGAATCCCAGCCCAATGCACCCCCACATGCTGAACTACAGCACAACTAGTAACTGCAAGGATGGCAGCAAAGGTTTTTGCCTCCCATGAGGGAGGCCCCAGTTCAGTTCTGGCCCCTCGTGGCCCCACATTCACCTGTGTGGAATAGAACTATGTCACAACTAATAATGTACAACTGTGGAGTCTGCTCTGGACCCTCCTTTCTTTCTTTCTCTTTCTCTCTTTCTTTTTTGCTCTCTCTTTCTTTCTTGCTCTCTTTCTCTCTCTCTCTCTCTCTCACCTTCTCTCAAAAAATAAAATTAAAAAAAAAAAGGAAATTATACATTCAGCAGGCTGTGAGCCTTGTAATCGGTCTATTTTCCTACCTGTCTCTCACCCCTTTTCTCCAGAAGTTAGAAATGCTGGTTTTTAAAATGACATGAGGGGAAGCCGGGATGGCTCAGTGGGTTAAGTGCTCACTTTGCAGTGCCTGAGACCCAGGATCGAATCCCCGCCCCGGCCCTTGCGAACCCATGTGCTGAACTGGGGGGTGCCCCCACTTCAGTTCTCTCTCTGTCTCTGTATGACTCTCTCTCTGTCAAAAACAATAAAAAAAAAAAAAAAAAAAAGACATAAAATCTAAATTTATCAAAAGTGAATAGCACACACACACACACACAAATATACTAAGTAAACAATTTAATGAGGTTTTTACAAACTAAATCACCCCACCCACCCATTTAACCAGCACCCTGATTCAGAAACAACACTGTCCCTTCCCCCTCCCAACCTCCCAAGGGTAAGTAAGCCCTATCCTGACTTCAGCCCTAAATAAGCTATGTCTATATTTGTATTTTAAATATAGTAAAACGTAGTTTAAACTCTTTAGGAATAGGTTAGAACAAATATCCAAATAAAATTCTTAACAACCAATCCCACAAATACCAGAACCCCAGACAGTCCCATAGTAAACAAATGAAGAAATGAAGATTTGATGCCTGAAACAGGACTCACTGAGGTATCCTCCCCTGCTCAAATAGGATTTGCATACGGTTTTCCTTTTGTGATCTTTTGCAACAAGTTCCTCTGGTTATACAGAAAAGGACTGTTCCTAGGGAGCTATTGGTGTGGCTGCTGGAACAAAGGACAGACATAGAACGAGAACAATTTGTTTCTAATTCAGCCCCTCAACAGCTGCCTGACATTGAGGCCACTTTATTGTTTTCACCTTCAATAATACACTGTTCTAAAATTACCGGTATTCTTTATCAGAGGCAAATTTAATGGCTGGCTATTCTGTAATCAACTGGTCAACAATTATTTATAGTCAAGTTTATTATATAACTAAAGCTTTATAGCATAATGAACATTTTAAACCAGTGATCAAAAGTAACTTTCTATTAAATTTCTGGAGTTCTGAGGCAAGATTTTGGTTCGACTACATAAACAATAACATTGTCAAGGCAGACCCAAGGGATCCTGAAAGCTTTTTCCCTAAGTCTAAAGACTTCTGTAAAAATTAATCAACAGTACAAGAAAAATCAGAGGGAGAAGGGCCAGTCCTATACATAGCTGAGCACTCGCTGGGAAGTCAGGGATGAAGAGCTAACTCTTAACTCTGCCCATAATCTCAATGAAGGGTTTGGGGACAATCCTCTTGGGATAGCTATAAGCCACGTAGAACTTCTTTGCCTTCACCATCTACTTCTCAGTTCCTGCTGAGGTGGAGCCTGAGAGTGGCTGTGAAATACCCAGAACAGCTCCCTGCTGGCAGGAAAGATGGGAACAGGACACAATAGTTGTCATTAGTCAGGGAAGTCATTACCTTGGAACTGCGCAGCCCCAAGCATTCTGAGTAAAGTGTGAAGCCAGTTTGGAAAAGGCACTCCCAGGAACAGAGATTGAGTAAGGCACCAAAGCAGGAAGCCATTCCACAGCACTGAGAGGACATAGAAGTGAGAAAAATACCTGCAAAGGAAAAACAAGTTAGGCACTACTCAGTGCACAGCCACTTTATTATGCAGAAAGACAATTTTTAGTTTCCTCTCCTCTTTTCCCCATTCCCAAAGTATAATTTTGCTTTTTAATAATACCTTCAGATTTTTAAAACTTTCTTTCAAATGATGGGACCAGTTAACTCATAGGAAAAAGAGGCCTCCTGAGGTTAGTAAGAATACAACTGACAATCTCTTTTTGTTTCTGGGTTAATGGGATTGGGCTCAGGTTCCAAAACAGGGGGCCCCCGGCCCTGGGAGAGAAAACCTCGGTTGTACTAACACAAGCCAAATCTGTAAAAGATTTCTAAATCTCGAGCAATTCTGACACAATAACCATACAACTGTTACACAACATTTTCACAATTACAGCCTTTCAGGTCTGTAAGAAACCTCACAGCAGGGGTTCCCAACCTTTTTATACCCTAGGGCGCATTCTAAAATATCGGTAGGGTGGCGGCACCAGCTATTTCTAAGGATATTTATTATTGAACAAGAATAAAAAATAATAAACAAAAATAATTTTAAAATAAATTTATTGTACAAATTATATACACACAAAGAAACATATATACAAAACATAATACAAAGTAAATAAAAAACACACGTGTAATAAAATCATTTAAAAAAACATAAAAAAAACTGTCAGTGTGATCTTTGGCATTGCATTTCATTGGCCAGTGCCTCATAATTAGGAGAGTATGACAACAACCCTGTTAGCAAACAATTATTAAGATGCTGATCGGTAAGTCGAGATCTATATCGTGATTTTATTAAATTCATGTTTGAAAACAAAGATTCGCATAAATACGCTGACCCGAAAAACGATTTGATTTTATATGCCGCTTTTTTAAAAAATGGGAACCTTTCTTTGTCGACTATGTTCCATAAGTCCTCTGATATTAAGGATTTTAGCAAAATATCGTTCTTAAGGTTCCAAATTTCTAACTCTAGTTCTTCTGCTTTCCCCTGAACAAGGTCTGCAATACATGCAGCTAGTTCTATTACACATTTATTTGGCAAGTAAAAGGATTGACACAGAAGGAGACAATTGGCTCGATATTTGTAAACTGCAGAAATCTCTCTTCAAACTGTTTTTGAAGCACTTGCAGGGTCTCAATAAATAATGACACGTTTAATTCATTGTTACCTAGCATTTTCCTCATATATGGGAAGTGCACGAGAGACTTGATATGCAGATGTGATA
>PVKE010034962.1:0-17121 GCA_004027555.1 Craseonycteris thonglongyai | reverse complement strand
AATCTCCATACAGCCTTCCATAGTGGTTGTACCAGTTTACATTCCCACCAGCAGTGTATGAGGGTTCCTTTTTGTCCACAGCCTCTCCAGCACTTGTTATCCCTTGTCTTGTTGATTATAGCCATTCTAACAGGTGTAAGATGGTATCTCATTGTGGTTTTTATTTGCATCTCCCTAATTGCTAGTGAAGATGAGCATTATTTCATATATCTGTTGGCCATATGTATGTCTTCATGAGAGAAATATCTGTTAAGGTCATCTGATCATTTTTTAATTGGATTGCTTGTTTTTTTCTTGTTGAGTTGTACAAGTTCTTTGTATGGTTTTGATATTAGCCCCTTATCAGAGGCATTGTTTGCAAATATTTTCTCCCAGTTGGTTTGTTGCCTCTTTGCTTTGTTGACGGTTTCCTTTGCAGTGCAGAGGCTTTTTAGAGTGATAAGGTCCCATTTGTTTATTTGTGCTTTTACTTCCTTTGCCACTGAGGTGAGATTCATAAAGTCCTCCCTGAATCCCAGGTCTATAAGTTCAGTGCCAATGTTCTCTTCTATGCAATTTATTGTTTCCTTTCTTATTTGGAGATCTTTAATCCATTTTGAGTTAATTTTGGTATATGGTGAGAGATCACAGTTCACCTTCAGCATTTTGCATGTGGTTTTCCAATTTTCCCAGCACCATTTCCTGAAGAGGCTTTCTTTTCCCCACTGTATATTTTTTGCTCCTTTGTCAAAGATTATCTGTCCATGTATTTATGGGTTTATTTCTGGGTTTTCAATTCTGTTCCATTGGTCCGTGGGTCTGTTTTTCTGCCAAAACTAAGATGTTTTGATTACTGAGGCTTTGTAGTGCAGATAAAAGTCAGGCAGTGAGATGCCCCCAGCTTTATCCTTTTTTCTTAGAATAGCTTTTGTGATTCGTCGTCTTTTGTGGTTCCATACAAATTTGATGATTTTTAAAATCTATTTCTTGAAAGAATGACTATGGGATTTTTATAGGAATGGCATTGAATCTGTATATTGCTTTGGGGAGTATGGCCATTTTAACTATGTTGATTCTTCCAATCCATAAACATGGAATGTCTTTCCATTTCTTTGTGTCCTCTTTAATTTCTTTTAAGAGTGTCTTATAGTTCTCAGTGTATAAGTCCTTTACGTTCTTTGTTAGATTTATTCCTAGGTATTTTATTTTTTTGTTTGCAATGGCAAAGGGAATGGATCTTCTCATCTCTCTTTCTGAAGTTTCATTGTTGGCATACAAAAATGCTGTTGATTTTGGGACATTGACTTTGTAGCCTGCAACTTCACTGTATTTGTGTATTATTTGTAATAGATTTCTGATAGAGTCTTTAAAGTTTTGTATATACAGGATCTTGTCATCTGCAAAGAGTGACAGTTTAACTTCTTCTCTCCCGATTCTAATGCCTTCTATTCCTTTCTCTTGTCTGATTGCTCTGGCTAGAACTTCCAGAACTATGTTGAACAGCAGTGGTGATAGGGGACATCCCTGTCTTGGTCCTGATTTTAGGAAAATAAGCTTCAGGTTTTCCCCATTCAGTATAATATTTGCTGAGGGTTTGTCATATATGGCCTTTATTATGTTGAGGTACTTTCCTTCCATTCCCATTTGATTCAGTGTTTTTATCATAAATGGGTGTTGTATCTTGTCGAATGTTTTTTCTGCATCATTTGAGATAATCATGTGATTTTTATCCTTTGTTTGGTTTATGTGCTGGATTACATTGATTGATTTGTGTATGTTGAACCATCTTATGCCCCTGAGATGAATCCCACTTGGTCATGGTGAATAATCTTTTTAATGCATTACTGTATTCTGTTAGCTAAAATTTTATTTAAGATTTTTGCTTCAATGTTCATTAGTGAGATTGGCCTATAATTTTCCTTTTTGGTGTTGTCTTTCCCAGGTTTTGGTATTAGGGAGATATTAGCTTCATAGAAAGAGTTGGGTAGTACTGCCTCCTCTTGAAATTTCTGGAGTAGTTTGAGGAGGATGGGCATTAGTTCTTTCTTGAATGACTGGTAGAACTCATTGGTAAAACCATGTGGTCAGGGCCTTTTGCCTTTGGGAAGATTTTGGATAGTTGTTTCAAGTTCTGTATGGTTGATTGGTCTATTTAGGTTATCCAAATCTCCTTAGTTCAATTTAGGTAAAATATATGTTTCTAGAAATTTGTCCATTTCCTCTAGATTATCAAATTTGTTGACATAGAGTCTTTCTTAATAATCTCTTATGATTGTTTGTATTTCTGCAGTATCAGTTGTGATCTCTCCCCTATCCTCCTGTATTCTGGATATATGAGATTTTTCTCTTTGCCTTTTGGTGAGCCTAGCCAGTGGTTTGTCGATTTTATTTATTTTTTTCAAAGAACCAGCTCTTTGTGGTGTTAATTTTATCTATTGTTTTTCTGTTCTGAATTTCATTAAGTTCTGCTTTAATTTTTATTAATTCTTTTCTTCTGCTAGCTTTGGGGGACCTCTGTTCTTCTTTTTCTAGCTCTATAAAATGAGATGTGAGAGTGTTTAATTGTAGTTTTTCTTGCTTCTTGAGATAGGCCTGTAATGATATAAATTTCCCTCTTAATATCGCTTTCACTATGTTCCAAAAATTTTGGTATTTTGTCGTATTTTCATTGTCATTCGTTTCTACAAATTTTTAATCTCTTGTTTTATTTCCTCTTTGACCCAGTGACTTTTTAATAGCATGTTGTTCAATCTCCACGTATATGTGGGTCTCTCTGCAATTGATCTTTTGCAATTGATCTCTGGTTTCAACACTTTGTGGTCTGAGAATACACTTGGTATGACCTGGATGCCCTTAAATTTGGTGAGGTTGGATTTAAATCCCAGGATAAGGTCTATTCTTGAAAATTTTCTGTGTGCACTGGAGTAGAACGTAGAGCCCTGTGTTGCTGGATGGAATGACCTGTAAATGTCAATTGTGTCCATTTCCTATAATGTACCATTTAAAGCTGCAATTTTCTTATTTATTTATTGCTTTGATGATCTGTCCAATGTTGTCAGGGGTTGTTTAGATCCCCTACTATAATTGTATTTTTGTCAAATTCTCCTTTTAGATCTGTTAGTAGTTGCTTTATAAATTTTGGTGCTTCCTGATTGGGGGCATATATATTGATGAGTGTCTTGCTTTCTTGGTGTATTGTCCCTTTTGTCAAAATGTAATGTCCATCTTTATGTCTTATTATTTTTTTTATCCTGATGTCTTTTTCATCAGAAATCAGTATGGCCACTCCAGCTTTTCTCTGCCATTTGCCTGGAATATTGTTTTCCATCCTTTCACCCTGAGTCTATGTTTGTCCTTGTGGCTGAGGTGTGTCTCTTGTAGGCAGCACATGGTTGGATTTTGTTTTTTAATCCAGTCTGCTATCCGGTGCCTCTTTATTGGTGAATTCAGTCCATTTACATTCAGGGTGATGATTGACATATGAGTTTATCCTGTATCCATTTCTTCTTTCCTTTTTATTTTTTAGTTGTCCCAACCTTTCTCCATTTATTTTGATTTCTTGATTCAGGCCGAATAGCCTCCTTTAGTATTCTTGAAGTGCCAGTTTTGAGCTGGAGAATTCCCTCAGCTTCTGTATATCTGAAAAGGCCTAATTCCTTCTTCATATCTAAAGGTTAATTTTGCTGGATAGTTAATTCTTGGCTAAAAATTTCTCTGTTTTAATATTTTGAAGATTGGGCTCCTCTCCCTACTGGCTTGCAGAGTTTCTGCTGAGAAGTCTGATGACAGCCTGATTAGTTTTCCTTTAAAAGTTATATTTTGTTTTTCCCTGGCAGCCTTGAGGATTCTTTCTTTGTCTTTGGTTTTTGTCACCTTCAGAACAATGTGCCTTGGAGAAGATCTGCTAGGGTCTAGGTAGCTAGGGCTCCTATTTTCTTCTTGAATTTGGGGTACTAACTCTTTCCATAGGTTAGGAAAATTCTCATCCACTATTTCTTTTAGTAGACTCTGAGAAGATTTCATCTCGCTTCCTTCTGGTACCCCTATTATTCTAATATTGTTCTTTCTGATGGAGTCAGAGAGTTCTTATAGGACTCTTTCATTTCTCTTGATTCTCATTTCCCTTTCTTCTTCCCTCTGTGACATTTCCATGTTTCTATCTCCGATCTCACTAATTTTTTCCTTTAGCTGGTCAGCCCTGTTTCCTATGCTGGTCTATTCTTTTTTCAGCTCTCCCATGATGCCTTTCATTTCATGGAGTTCCTTTTGGTTCTGCTCTAACTTCTGAATTTTATTGGTAAAGTACCCATTTTGCTCAGAAAATTTCTTGTTGAGGTTATTTAACTGTGTCTGGGTACTTTGCCACCATTGAGTGAGCTCTCTGAGTATCTTGGGTATTGCAGCCCTGAGTTCTGTTTCACTTAGATTTGATTCCAAGTATGCAAGCTCCTTTTCTAAAGAATGCCCCCGATCTTCTGGAGAGGCTTTCGATTCTGAGGTGTGCATTGTGTTTGATATTTTTCTTTTTGCATTGCGCATGAGTATGTTTTGCCTCTGGGGGTTTGCTTATCAGATGGGCTTCTCTTGATTTTTTCTTATGGGCTCAATTGTGGGAGGCAGAGTTTTTCGGAGAGGGTTGGGGGAAGCAGTCAGCTTCTGCGTCCTGGGATTTTTCTTCAGGTTGCTATCTTAGCTGTTAGAAGGCTGGGTAGTGAGGGTGTGGGCCAGGGAGTGGGGGTGTGTGAGAAGGAGCTAGGGCGGGCCTGAGACACAATGACAGATTCCTCTGTCTGCAGGGGGGCTCCTGGTTCAGTGTGGGCAGGGCATCGGGTCTCTGTTCTTTCACCCCTCTGATTGGTTGCTTTTTTTAATGTCATCTATGAGCCGGGCCCGCCAGGCAACAGCTTGGCAGTGATGCAGGCTGGTGGGGCTTGGCAGAGGGTCTTTCTCCCCTGACTTTACTGCTTATTTAATAATGTCTGTGAGCCGGCCCAACAGTCTTTCTCCCCCTCTGATTGGCTGCTTTTTTAATCGTGTCTGTGAGTCGGCCGCCAGGGAGCAGCTTGGCAGTGGTGTGTGCTGGCGGGGCTTGGCAGAGGCTCCAGCCGCAGCTCTGCAGGGTCTCAAATACTGCAGAGTTCACTCTAAGCATGTCTAATGCTGCTGAGCATGCTGCCTCTGTGCCACTCGAGTCACTGCCCTCACTCCAAGAGCCCTGTCTTCAAAAGGTGCTCCCTCACAGTCAACTCTAGGAGCTCAGCTGTATCTCCTCAGTAAATCAGGGGTGCCGAGCTGCTGTGGGCTGGTGCCCTACCCTCTGCCCATCCTCCTGGGAAGTGCAGCCACCCTGCTCCACAGTCCCTGTTCCACATTAGGCTCTGTGATCTGATTAGGGTACCGCATGCCGCCCCCTGAGTTTGGATGTTAAATTGTCCACAGTCTTGTGGGGCTTCCATGCTCCTTAGGTCTCGGCTTCCAGCCCACCCTCGATCTAGCTCCACTTTGACCATAGTCGCCCAACCCCACTTTGTTTTTGCCAGCCCCGGGCCTCACTCCACGTCCCTGTCCCCGAACCGCTGCTTCCCCTTCCCTCTCCCGCTCTCCCCTTTTTCCTCTAAGTGTTGGGTGTTGTTTTGTGTTGTGTGGTTCTCTCAGTTGAGGGTGCTCCTCAGGGTTTCCCCTATGGATTCCCCTTTGTTCATAAGTTCCTTCCCAGGTAGGTATCGAGGTTCTCCTTTCATGCCGCCATCTTTTTTTTTCACATTCTAGAAAGTTCTATAACATGTGCCTTGGAACCAACTTGTAGGGAATGAGCGAGGAAGAATTTGTCTGTTGGCTCTTGTCTTTCATTAATGAAGAGTTTACACATAAGCACTAATAGAGGTATTTGATGTCTGCATTTTGTATGCCTGAGCACCAGGTAGATTCTTTTGTAATACTGAGGCATCAGGGAGGCAGGGCAGGAAGCAGCTTGATTTGGCCATGAAACTCATTGAAGCTACAACATTTATGTGGAACTGGTGATAGCAATGTTTGGGGTATAAGTGGTGCTCAGAGGACAGGACAGTGAAATACAAGAGCTTGTGATACCTGTGATGGTATACAATTGCTGTTTACAGAAGTCAGTCTCGTTTCCTGGTGACCAAGCAGTGATTAAAGAAACCTGAATATATAAGGGGACCCCAAAAAGCTGAAATTAATTTGTAAAAATGTTTTCTTTATTCTTTTTTTTTTAAAGATTTATTTTATTGTTTGAGAGAAGATGAGAGAGAGAGAGAGAGCGAGAAAGAGTGAGAGAGAGAGAGAGAGAAGGGGGGAGGGCCCAGAGCAGTCTCCATAGTTGTACATCATTACTTGTGACTTAGTTTTATTTCACACATGTGGATGCGGGCTGCATGGGGAGGGAATTGAACCAGAAGCATCCCACTTAGGAGGCAACAGAGATCTAATCTGAGGACCTCATGGTTGCAAGGTAAGTGCTCGACCTGCTGAGTTACCCCAGCACTCCAATTTCTATTTATTCTTAACTATTTAACCTTCAGTCACCTTTAAAGTATTCTCCATTTGATGCATTATACCTATTTAGGTGTCTTTTTACTGCTCAAAAATGTTTGTGAAGTTGTCAATTTTTATGCGTTTCAGTGCTTCTGCTGCTTTTTCTTTCACCTCTTTCACATTGGCAAAACATATCCCTCCAAGAACTTTTTTCAGCCAGGGAAACAAAATAAAAGTCACTCCATGTGAGATTGGGTGAATAGGGAGGATGGGGCATAGGGGCCTCTCCATTTTTTGGTCAAAAACTGCTAAACACTCAGGGTGATATGGGCAGGTGCATTGTCATGCTGCACATTGTTTGTGTAAATCATATATCATGAAATGGGCAAATGCATTGAAAGAGTCTCCAAAATCACTGAAGCTGAACACAGCCACTCATAACAATGCCAGCTGGTACACTGTTGCAGATGGGTTCCTAGAACACTCACCTAGCAGAGTAAGCTTGTACTAAAAGGGGCCCAACCTCCAGAATACAGTTCCATATTGGGAGGTGGGGACTTTCTCACACAATGCAGCCAGAAGAAACTACCTGTTTTTCTTCTATTATTTCTAAATAATAAAATTCAAGAAAACAGAAAAAGAAAAATTATTTTATCAGTATCTCAAACACCTGAATGGACTTTCTTACAATCAGTTAATTTTGAAAAGAAATGTATTGTCAGAATAAGCTATACAGAACAACTCGGTGAGAACAGAAAAGAAGTTATGATTTAATGTTATTTATTTAAGTTACTAAATTTTCAGAGTATGCTGAAATCAAGAGGAAGGATTGTCACACACACACACACACACACACACACACACACACACATTGTTCTAAAAGTACCCAGCCATGTAACCATTCTCATAATATCAATGATAGTTGGATTTTTTTTCAGATAGTCCTCATATATATCGAAACATTTTCTCTTTCATATTTTCTAATTCCTTGATCACTCTTTCAATCCCATTTCTGCATTTAGCCAAAAGAATTGAAATCAGGCTCTCAAAGAGGTGTATCTTCTATGATGTTCATTGCAGCATCACTCACATGAGTCAAAAGATGAAAACAACCTAAATGTCCACCAAGGGATGAATGGATAAAGAAAATGGATATATATAATGAAGTATTATTAGTCATAAGAATAAAGTAGATCCTAAATATGGTTGAACCTTGAGGACATTATGCTAAGTAGAGTTAGCCAGTCATAGAATAATTAATACTGCATAATTATACCTACATTAAGTGTGTAAAGTACTCAAACTCTTAGAAAGTAGAACGATAGGTTGAAGGCATGGGAATGGAGAAGACAATGAGGTGTTGCTATTCAATGGGTACAGAGTTTTAGTCATGCTAAAGTTGAATAAGTTCTAGAGATCTCTATAACATTGTGCTTATAGTTAATAATACTGTACATTTAATTTTGTTAAGAGGTTAGATATAATATATATTTTTTACCATTGTAAATAAAAGAGTTGAATGGAAAAACCAACAACAACAATACACATCTCATTTCACTAAGAACTGCCTAAATCTCTCTCATGCCCTCACTGCCTTCCTCAACCTTTTTATGCAAAATAAATGAAAGAAAACATTTAATTCTTGTGATTCTACAATTTTGTCAATAAATTATCTGTACCTGTCTATCAACATTCAACAGTCTCCTATGTTGATCCCTTTTTGCTTAGTTCTTCGAAAAATGATCTGATATTTATCTAAACTTCTCTGTAATCTTCCTTTCATTTTTCACCTTTGCTTTTCTTGTATATATTTTTTACGCTTGAATTCATTCTATAATCTTCTCTGTTACTTCTACATGTAATGTTTTTATTTCACATATTTTCTCTTACCCTGATTACTTTCTGCACCTCCTGATATATCCATGTTGACCTTTATCCACTCTGAGTGCATTTATCGGTATGTGACATTTCTCACCCATTGGTATACATTAATTTGCTATTGAATATTTTCCATTTCTCCTTTCTGGCCTTTGTACAATTCCATTACTTTGTCTCAATGGATTGCTTCAACTTCTTATCAAACTCTCACAAATAATGTGTACCCTCTTGAAATGTAGTATTTTCTTGTTATTCAGTATTTGAATCCAAACCAAGATAATTTATATGGATGCAGTCACTGTTTTGTAGTGAGATGTCTCTGTGGAGGGCACTAAACTTGGCACAGAGTACCATATTTTTCAGTTAATTTTCTTCAGACAAAAAATATAAATTATGCCATTTAAACAAGTTAGTTTCACTTGCCAAGAGAGGGAATGTGATGACCAGGTTCATCACCTTTATGTAACAGAACGTGCTGCCAATTTCACCCACGCACATAAATAGTAGGTTCACTACCAAATTCACATGTATTCTTATTTCCTTTCTTCCTTGCAAAATGACTTCTTGCTCATGATCAGCCTTTGTCCTACTTGACCGTTTTCTCCAAACTTACTTTGAGTCTCTAACCTCATGTACAATTGGGAGTTATAAGTAATTTCAAAAGTAAGTGACAGGAGAATTTGATAGTAATCAAATATATTTTAGTTTCTATGTCCATTGATTTATTGCTTTACTTGAAAACATGAATAATCTTGTGGCTGACAACAGTGATTATCAAGTACTTACTACTGGTAGGAAAGGATCTAGATAATGAAGCTATCATCTTTGTGTTTCAAATTGCTCAGAATTATACTAGAAAAATAACATCAAAATTTTAAACTACTAACAGAATTACTGTATTAGTTTGTGCTTAAAAATCATAACAACAAAAATGATTCCTAATACTTTTATTATCTTACAACTCTACTATCATCAAAATAATCACAATGCTTAATATTATGGTGATTTTTTTCTTTAAAAAATAGAAATTTGTTTATTATTTGCAGTTGTTTCCTAGAAGACCTGATTAAATATTAATGGTATGTCTTTTTTCTCAACTCTGACATCTTGGCATGTTTTTTTCTACTTTTTCCTGATAAAATTAACTTATTGTTTTCAAGGAATCTTATAAAATTCCACCATTGTCAAAAAGTCCACTAAGAGTGAGTTGCTTTTTTTTTCAGGTTTATCCCTTAGCACAAATCTATTTTATAACACAGGATAGTTATATAGTTGTGTGTATGCAATTGCACAGTCACTCATTTTTCTTCTTACTAGTGACCTGTTCATTGTCAATAAGTAATAGTTAATAATTTGGACATGCTTTAGATTGAAAACGTTAAGAAAAGAAACTTAAGATTTTGTTTATTTATTTATTATTTATGCTATCCACTAAGTGTTTTTGTGACTGAAAAGGCTCAGAAGTGCAGTGTGAAGGAAGAGTGTGATGTTAGTAATACTCCAGCCTAGTTCAAATCTGAGTTCAATCACTTACAGTGGACTGAAAGGCAACTATTCTCGCCTTCATCTGAAGCAACATGCTCATATCGGGAGATGATTATCTGGACTGCAAAGTTCCTGTGAAGGTTAGAGATCGCATATGAATTCAATGACAGTTGGGAGTTGGCTAATAAGTGGTAAGTACAATATTGAAAATCTTTCATAAATACAATTAATTGTGTTAATAGAAATCATTTCATGGTTCCTAAGGCATTTCACAGACTGAATAATTTTCTATCTAATCTAAAAAAAATAATGTGAGATGGACTGCAAAACATTATAATTCTGACTTTACATTATTTAAAGGCAAATTCCATCTAGATATTACCTTAAATTAAACATTTTTGAGTTTTAAACAAATCTAGAATACAAAGTAAATAAATAGTATAAAATTGGAATTTTTAGTGACTTTGCTTTTCTGAACTTTGAAATGCTCAACATGAATATTTAATTATTTTGACTTATGATTGTATGAAGAATCTTTTGGGCACAAACAACATGTGATACTAGTGATATTTTCACGTGACATACAGTGTGAATACAAACATGCAGGGGGAATACACCTGTATTTAGGCTATGAGTATGTTCACAATCTTGCTCAAGATTGGGACCCTCTGGCCCTGAGCCAGCGGTTCTCAAATTTTAACATTCATTAGAATCTTATTAAACTACAAACTACTAGGTCCCTCTCTGAGGGTTTCTAATTCAGCAGATCTGAAGCAGGGCTGAGAATTTGCATCCTAATGAGGTCCCAGGTGAGGCTGGTGCTGTTGTGTATTCATTCAGGTAACCAGCATCACCAGCAAGACACACAACTGTTCCATCAGCTCCAAGATCTTCCTATGGTACTCCTTTGCACTTACACCCACCCCTTCCTATCTCTTCCTCTTCATCTCCAACCAAAGGCAAACACTAACCTTTTTACAATTCTGCTGTTTTGACACTTTGAGCATGTTATATTAATGAAATAATATAACACGTGATCTTCAGAGGCTGGGCTTTCTTTTTTCTTTTTCTTTCTACGTTTTTTTCTTTTTTTTTCTATTATTATTATTATTATCATTGGTGCAGCATAGTGCTCTTGAAATTCATCCAAGTCCTTGGATGTATCAATAGTTTATTTTTATTTCTGAGTAGGATTCTATGGTGTGGGTGTATGAGTTTTTTTACATTCACTTACTGATGAATATTTTGATTCTGACTGGTGTGAAGCTCTTACAAACAAAGTTGCTATGAACAATACTAACAAGATTTTCTGTAAACATAATTTTTTATTTCTCTGGGATAAGTACCCAGGAGTACAATGTTTGGTTATATGGTAATTATATGTTTGTTTTTCTAAGCAATTGAGAAACTATTGTCTTGAGTGGTCACTAGCACTTTCCAGAAACAGTATGAGTGATCCAGTTTTCCATCATCTTGGCCAGGATTTGGTGGTCATTATTTTTATTATAGCCATTCTGATAGATAAGCAATGCTATCTCACTGTGGTCTTAATTTGCCTTTTTTCCCTGATAGATAGTGATTTCAACATCTTTTATGTGTTTATTTGTCATCTCTATATCCTCTTTCATGAAATATCTCTTCATATCTTTTGCCTATGTTCTTATTGGATACATTATTTCTTTACCATTGAGTTTAGAATATTCTTTATATATTCTAGATGAGTTCTTTACCAGATATATGTTTGCAAATATTTTCTCCCACATTGTAGCTTTTCCTTTATTTGTCTTAATAGACCATTTCTGAGATGTATTTATTTATTTAATTATTACTATTTTTTTATATTTTATTTTTATTGTTTTTGACAGAGAGAAAGAGATAAAGAGAGACAAAGAGAAGGAGGAGAGCTCACAGCAATATCCTGAGTTTTCAATATAGTTTCATTCCACATGTGGGCACAGGGCTGCACAGGGCGGGGACATGGCTAGGGGCCTCACACATGGAAACCTGCATGAAAACACTCCTGGGGCAGGAGCTGAACCAGGGGTCTACCACATGGGAAGCTTGCCCCAGTGAGAACTGAACTGGATGCACAGCCCAGACCAGCATATGGGTCCATACAGACCAGAACCAGGATTCAATCCTTAGACCCTGGGGCTGCAAAGCAAGCACTCAATTCTCTGAGTCATCCTGGCATCCCCTAAGATTTATTTATTTTTTTATTGTTTTGACAGACAGAAACAGAGAGAAGGGAGATGGCCCAGAGCAGTCTCCATAGTCGTATGTCATCAGTTTTCAATACAGTTTCATTCCGCACAGGTGGCAGGGGGCTGCACAGGATGTGAACTGGGTCAGGGGCCTCCCACATGACAAGTACACCCCAGTTCAGCATATGGGTCCCCAGGGCCAGGGCCAGGACCAGGACCGGGACTTGATCGTTGGACCCTGGGGCTGCAAGGTGAGCATTCAACCCTCTGAGCCATCCCAGCATCTCCCGGTTTTATGTTTTTGTATGTACGCTCTATATGCTATTTTTACATCTTAGCTTATTGTGCTGTCTAGAACTTCTAGGACTATATGAATAAAATCATAAGAATGGAAATTTTTGTCTTGTTCCTGATATTAGGGGTAAAACCTTCCATCTTTCAATATTAGGTTTGGAGTTAGCTGTAGTTTTGTTTTTTATTTTTTGAAAAAATTTTTAATCAACTGAAAAATGTTTTCTTTATTTCTAACATTCTGTTTTTGTAGAATTTTATCAAATTCTCTTTTTTCATTAAATGATATTATTTGATCACAGTATGTGTGTATGTATGTGTGTGTGTATATATATATATATATATATATATATATATATATATATATATATATATAATATTTTAGCAATTTCTCCCTATAAATGAGGGCCATTCAGAAAAAGAAAAAAGCCATAAATGCCTCTATTTTATATATTATATGGCTAGATACTTTCTGGATAGCCCTGCATTTATAAGAAGTCCGTAGTTTTCATTTTTGGTATTGTCTGCTTTTGATATCAGAGTAATACTAGCCTCATATAAGGATTTGGAGAGTGTTTCCAGAGAGGAATTGTATAATATTGGTACTAATTCTTGATGTTTAATATAATTCTCCAATAAAACATCTGGATCTGGGTTTGTATTTTTTTTTCCCCTTTAATCATGAATTAAAATTTCCAAATGTTATAGGTAGGCTGACCAGACATACCATTTTAAATGAGAGAGAAAATAATGGTACTATCCCATTTCAAATGGTATGTATGGTCTGCGTACTGACTCCTGGAATTTATCCCAATGAGACTAGGTTTATGACACATACCATTTGAAATGGGACAGTACCATTGTTTTCTGTCCCATTTAAAATGGTATACCTGGTCAGCCTAGTTGTAGGGCTATTTAAATTATATATTTTATATTGGGTGAGATTATGTCAGTTGTCGTTTTTGAATAATTAATTGACCTATTTCTTCTAAATTGTCAACTTTTTGTGTGAAGAGTTGTTGGTCATATTTCTTCTGCAGGGTCTGTAGTGACTTCCTCTGTTTTATTCCTATTATTATTAATTTGTATCTTTCTTTTATTCTCTGTCAGCTAACTAGAGGTTTGTCAGTTTTATTAATCTGTTTTAAAATACGAACTTTGTGTTTCATTGACTTTTCTGTATTTTCCTGTTTTCTATTTCATTGATCTCTGTTATTACCTTCATTATTTTCTTTCCTCTGCCAGCTGTATATTTATTTTTCTTTTATTCTTTTAGTTTCTTGAGATGGGGGCTTAAATTTAATATAAGGCTTTTCCTTTTTTTAATATCAGTGCTATAAATTTCCTACTCAGAACTATTTAACTATATCCCACAAATTTTAATGTGTTTTATTTTAACTTTTATTCTGTTCAATGTACTTTTAAATTTTTTCTTAAGATTGTTTCTTTGACTCATGAATATTTAGAAGTATACCATTTAGTTCCTAAGTGCTTAGTGAGTTATCTGTTATCATCCCATTATTTATTTATTTATTTATTTATTTATTTATTTATTTATTTATTATTAAATTATTTGCAGTGACATTGGTTAATAAAATTATATTGATTTTCAAGTGTACAATTAATCCTACAGTCATACCAACCTGAACATGTCCAACACTGTCTTTCTGTTATCCATGTCTAGTTTTATTCCATTGTAATCAAAGCACACTCTGTACAATTTCAATTATTTTCCATTTGTTGAGGTTTGTTTTATGGCCCAAGGTATGATCATTCCTGGTCTTTACTCTGTGGGCACTTGATATATTATGTAGACCCTGGTGATGGTTGGTGCTCTTGAGGTTTTTATATATATATATATATATTTTTCTGTTTATGTAGTTACTCTAACAATTGTTGATAGAAGATCACTAAAAATCTTCAAATATAATTGTGGATTTAATTCACCTTTCAGTTCTATCAGCGTTTGTTATAAATACTTTGCAAAATTTTCATTCATACACATTTAGAATACGGTAGCTATATCTAATTAGATTAAACTTTTTATCATTATTTAATCATTCTTCCTTAGTTCCTGGTGATTGTTTTTGCTATAAAGTCTGATTTTTAAACATTAACATAGCCACTCCCACTTTTTATTTTTAAATTTGTGTTTGCATGGTATATCTTTTTGCTTCCTCCTCTTTCAGTGTATCTTTTTGTGTAGTTTTTAAAGTGATTTCTCTGGATATTTTACATATATACAATTTGTCCTAGTCTACTGGTATCAATCCTTTCCCACATCAAGTAAAGTGTAAAAAGTTTACCACTCTTAATTTTCTTTTATTCTCTCTCATTCAACTTTCAAAGGTTGAGTATAATATTTTGGGCATGAATTTCTTTGTGGTTAATGTTTAGGGTTTTTCTTGAGTTTTTGTACCTGTCAATTATTATTATTATTATTATTATTATTATTATTATTATTTGCCATACTTTAAAAAATTTTTAGTCATTTTCCAAAAACTTACTCAGGCCTACCCTCTCTCCTCCTCATTTTTGTACTTCAAAATGGCATGGATATTAGATTTTTTGTTATAGTTTTACCTGTTTCAAAGTTCTTTCTCCTGTCTATTCTGCTCTTCCTTCTCTTTCTTTTTTCAATTACAGTTGACATTCAATGTTATTTTATATTAGCTTCAGGTATATAGCACAGTGATTAGACATTTAGATAAGTTATAAAATGATCCTCCCAATTAGTCCAGTACCCACCCAGCATCATAAATAGTTATTACAATACTAATGGCTATATTCCTATGTTATACATTACATCCCCATGACTATTTTATAATTACCTATTGGAACTTATTAATACTATTACTTTTTCCACATACCCCCAATGCCTCTCCCAGCTGGCAACCAGTAATTTGTTCTCTGTATCTAAGAGCTTGTATCTGTTGTTATTATTGCTTACTTTGTCTTTTCAATTTCATAAAAGAAGGGGAACCTTATGTTATTTGTCATTCTCTGTTTGACTTATTTCACTTAGCATCATATCCTCAAGGTCTATCCATGTTGTCACAAATTGTAAGGTTTCATATATTTTTATGGCCAAGTAATATCCCATTGTATATATGTACCACTTCTTTATCCAGTTACCTATTGATGACCATTTAGGTTGGTTACATATTTTGTAAATAGGACTGCAATGAACACAGGGGAGCATGTATCTTTTCAAATTAGTATATTGGATTTCTTCAGATAAATATCCAAAAGTGCAATTGCTGGGTCATAAGGTAGTTCTAATTTTAATTTTTTGAGGAACCTCTACACCGTTTTCCATAGTGGCTGCACCAATTTGCAATCTCACCAATAGTACACAAGGGTTCCCTTTTCTAAATATTCTTGCCAACACTTGTTTGTTGTTTTATTTATGATTGCCATTCCCACAAGTATGAGGTGAAATCTCAACATGCTTTAATTTGCATTTCTATGATAACTAGTGAGGTTGAGCATCTTTTCATAGACATTGGCCATTTGTATGCCCTCTTTAGAAAAATATCTATTCAGGTATTCTGCTCTTGAGCCTACCTATTGAAGTTTGTGCTTTGTTATGTCTTTTTAAACATCTCCATTTGGTACTTTATATCATCTTTAGAACTTCTATTTATTTGCTTAGTTTTCTGTTTTATTTTTGAGATTATATATGGTATATATGAAGTGTATTTGTGTGTGTGTGTGTATATATATATATGTATATATATATATATATAAATTTTTTCAAGTGTTTGTAATTGCTCATTTAATATTTTTATTATTTTTATGATGGCTTCTTTACATCCTTATCAGATAATTCTAATACCTCTGTCATCTTAATGTTGGCATCTGTTTGTTAACTTTTCTCATTGAAATTAAAATCTTCCTGGTTTTTGGTAATTGGAATTATTTTTTATGGAAACATGTACATTTTGGGTGTTATAAGGTTCAGAATCTTATTTCAAGCTTTTGTTTCAGCAGCCCTGCTTTGACATTGCTCAGTGGGATGGTGGAGGTAGAGAAAGTCTACTATCTTTTACTTAATGGTGGGATTGGAAGCCTACATGCTATACTTTTTATTTATTTGTGATGGGAGGCTTCACATTACTGTTGGTGCAGGTGGAAACCTCAGTCTCCTTACTGATCTCAACTGACAACATTGTGGGAGTGGGTTGATGGTGGCTTATTCTCACTTTGCTATGTTGAAAATCCTTACTCTCCATAAATATATATATATTTTTAATTTTTTTATTTTTGACGAGAGAGAGAGAGAGAGAGAGAGAGAGAGAGAGAGAGAGAGAGAGAGGAGAGAGAGAGAGGGGAGAGAGAGAGAGAGAGAGAGAGAGAGAGAGAGAGATACAGAGACAGAGAAAGAACCAAACCGGGGGAGCTCCCAGTTCAGCATATGGTTCCGCACGGGCCAGGCCAGGATTTGATCCCTGGTCCCCGGCGCTGCAAAGCGAGCGCTTAACCCACTGAGCCATCCCGGCCTCCCCAAGAATTTCTTGAATCTAACCCAGTTAAGTGTAGATGGAAGTTCAGTCTCCTTACATGGTTCCCACTGAGGTGGGGGTGTGGTGTGAAGGCACTATTGCAGAGTTTTTTACTATCTGGCAGGAATAAAATCTTAGCTTCCTACTCAGTCTTCTCAGACTCTACCCAGATAGTGTAGTTAAATCACTTCATTACAATCTTTCAAGACAGAAGTATAGATGCCCCAGTAGGTAACTATGTTGTGTGTGTGTGTGTGTGTGTGTGTGTGTGTGTGTGTGTGTGT
>PVKE010034961.1:0-17122 GCA_004027555.1 Craseonycteris thonglongyai | reverse complement strand
GAATGCACTACAGGGAACAGTGCCCGGCTGAGGCCTTTTTCCCTGACCCAGCTGAGAAAGAACCCCCCCCCCCCCCCCAGAAAGGCAGTAGTCTTTCTGTAACTGGTAAATTCTTTCAAATATAATTCAAGTCTATTTTCTGTCTAGGAAAGTTTCCTTCCCTCAAGACAACATTTCTTGGAATAGAATTTTCATCCATTTATTCAGGCCTTCTCTTTGGGAACAGTGGTTATCCATAAATTAACTTTTCATCATCTCTTCACTACATTCCTCATCTCTCTTCTTTTTTACTTTTTTTCTTTGCCCTTCTTTTTGCATTTGAGAAGATGTCTTAAGTTGTAATTCAGTTTTTTGCAATAGTAATTCTACTTAAATTAACGTTGATAATGAGATGCTTGCTGTGATTTTTAAAGCTATAGTAATACCTCCCCTCTGTGAAAGTCATAAGTCTGGAACTATGTAGAACACATCTGTGAACCAGAAGGTAAGCAAAAATTTCAGGTCTCTTGAAGTAGTAGGGCAAAGGCTACTCTCTAGTGGGAAGTTAGTAGATATGAAGAAGAAGCTGTCTACATTTACTGAAGGCCAGTGGCTTAGCTGGGACTCTGCTTTGGTGCTATTTACTTCTCACATTAGTCCTATCAGATAGGATTGTCATATGCATTTTATAGATGAGAAAGCGAATATGCAGAAAGATTTGGTAACTTGACAAGGTCAGACAGCTAATAAATGCCTGAGCAGGGCTTGAAAAACCAAAACCTTTGTTCCTACCATAATACTATTTTATCGCTCGGTAGTACTCATTCTCCTAGAAAAGCGCCCATTTGGTCTCTCAGTTATAATCTATTTTTTCTTCTTGTTGGCACTGTACTCAGATTTCATTGGCTAGGCTCCAGGTCTACAGGGAGGAAATTGAAAATAGAGAATGTTAGAATAAACATTGTAGCAGTAAGAAGTTTCTTACCAATAGCTGGAGAGGGAGAGAGAAGAGCTACGAAAAGCAGACTAAATTTACCAGTTTGAATAAAAATTAGGACATATGAGTATATCTCTATAACCTATGAGGACATTATTATAATGCTATATTGTATATAATTTATATTCATAAGTATGCCTTACATTCATTCAGGAAAGATTGAATTATATTCAGGTTTTTTTAAAACAAGGCTAAACAACTTGAAAACATGAAAACATTTCAAATGACTATCACAAGAAAATAAGTAAATTAATTATAGCTCTATAATGGAATAGTTAGAGTAGTGAAGAAAAAATACAGCTTCATATATCTATTAATACCTGGATGAATACAAACAGTGAAAACTACAATTTGTTAAAAAAAAATAGGTATGCAATGTAATTCCATTTATCTAAGGTTTAGAAATATTTAAAATTCAATAATATAGGTTAGGGATATGTATCTTATGTGATAAAACTAAGATTGTGATTGTCTCAGGGCAGAGAAAAGTGAAGAAGGTACATTTGTATATATATATACACACAGGACTTCAAACGTATTAGTAATGTTCTATCTTCTAAGCTGGGTATTGGATACCCTGTACTCATTTTATCATCAATATTATTATTTATAACATATATGTAAAATACATTCATATGTATGAATTAGGTAATAATATTTTGTTTGTTTTTAAGGTTATGATTTAATTATCCAGAAATTTTAGAAATATTTCCAAAGATGTCAGACAGATAATTCATTATTGTTACTATTACAGAAGAAACATAAAAATAACCAGATGGTTCTATCAGGGACCTTATTTACTAAACAATATTTAGTTATTTACCTAAAGAATCTTCTATATATTAGAAAGTTGGGTACCAATGTACTTAAGATAGTTTTTATAAGGGAGTATTTTTGAAATAGAAGTCAAATCCTCTAAATTATAATATGATCTGTGAAAACCTGTCTTCTAAAATATATGGTGCTTTGGATTAATAAAGAGCAAAATTCGAGTAACAAAGCTTTACGTTAAATTTTAGAACATCACCTAATTCAGAGAATTTCCATGTCATAACATTTAATCTTAAGGATGTTTTAGAAATTTGTGGGAGCATTTTGATCCTCTAGTAATCAAGACTGAGAATTTACATATCACAATGCTAGTCTATCATAAAATAATTATTTTACTTCTCTATAATATAGCTGATTGTTTTTATTTAGATTACATAGGTAGATAAGCTATATTATCTTTGAATTTCATTTCAATATAGTTAAAGAGACTATTACAAAATATTTGTTATATAAGCTGTTGAACTATTAGGGCTAAGAAAAAAATACTCTGTACCTACTTGAAATAAATATAAATTTTTTTCTGAAAGGTTAAGACCCAACCAGAAGTCTCAAAGAAAAAATTAAATTATGTGAAGGTTTAGGAAGCCTTATGTATTTCCCTACTATTTTAATTGCATTATAATCCATAATAAATAATCTAATGTAGATTGACATCCATGATTAAGAAAAAGATACAATATTTTATTTATACCTTATGAACAAATGGGAGTCAGCTTCCCTCTGGTTAAAACTCTAGAAGGCAAATATTTTTCATTGAGAAATATTTTTTCATGCGAAATGATTTTTAATGTCATCTGTAATTTTGCTAGGGAATGAATACTGGATTCAGTTTTGTTTCCTATTTCTTTTCAACAGGTGGTTTGGGAACAGAGTATACTCCGATACCTTGTATGAGGGTCCCTCTTTATATGCAAAATGCTTCACTTTTCCTGGAAACTAATCTACTTAAAAGCTAATGCCCAAATCTAACAATGTACCCTTTTCAGTGCTGAATAAAAATAGGTCAGGGAGGGATTAAAGACCAGCACTGCACTAAAGTTAAGCAATGAAAGTTTTACTCTTTCAGCTCTCCCTTGTTATGTGAGAATTTATAAAATACCAGTTAATTTGGATCCTTCCTTCTGCCTCCTCTGCCTTGCCTCTCAGTATGTAAGCCCTTATTGTTCATATATGTATGAAACATTGTTTTCTCATTGCATCTGTTAGAAATATTATAATTTCAATCAGCATTGAGTCTGGTTTCATTCACTTTGTAATTTAATGAAGAAAGTTAGGTTGATTTTGCATAATACTCACTTCCTCAGTTTCTGCTGCTATTTCTTTTTATTTTTTATTTTTTTCCTTTGTTTTTAATGTACCTCTCCTTTTCCCCTAAATATCTAATGATCAGCTCTCTACCCTGAATAGTCTTAGGGTTCTTAATAGGCTTCAGGTTACTGAAGAGTTTGCTTCAACAAACATATTTGAAAATCTACTTGGTACAAGGTATTAGAGTCAGTACAGATTGGAATAAGAGAGAGTTTGAAGTCTCATTGAGAATTCCTTAAAATAAATGTTTGTCATAACTGCAGTGCAATGTAAATTCCATCCATTCATGAAAATAGCTATGTGACTTTGGGGGTGCTATTTAAACTTTTTGGAACTCTTTTATTCATATGGAAAAGGGAAGTTAAAATGTATACATTTTAAATATTTTTATTATTTTTGACGAGAGAGAGAGAGGCCCAGAGCAGTCTCCATAATTGTACGTCATTAGTTTTCAATATAGTTCTATTCCAAAGGTGGGCGCCAGGCTACGCAGGGCAGGAAACGGGCCGGGGGCCTCCCCCATGGGAGGCATGCCCCTGAAGGCTGAGGGCCTCCTACATGGGAAGCACAACCCAGCAAGAACCGAACTGGGGGCACACCCCAATTCAGCATATGGGTCCACACGGGCCACGGCTGAGATTCAATCCTCAGACCCTGGGTCTGCAAAGGGAGCACTCAACCTGCTGAACCATCCAGCATCTCCCAAAATGCATACTTTTTATATTGTTTTATGTAAGTAGATTTCAATATAAGTGCTAAGTAAGCAAAGTACTTAGCATGTTACTGCCAGTAGGAGGGTTCCAATAAGTGGTTTATGTTCTAATACATTGTTGTATTTGTCTAGTTAACAATGTTCATTATTGCCATGTTATCTTTTTTTCCTATTCTCAACATCAATTATAATAGAATATCCAAATCGCTTTTTCTTTGCCTATAAAATGACTGGATTAGATGAAGAGTTCTAGGGTTTCTTTTATCTTTATAATTATATAAATTTTTGTTTAAGGAATTGAGTCATTAGTACTAACAATACATATGACTTTCTGAGTCAACTGAATATATATCATTATTTCATGTCATCTTCTCTCTTCAAACTTTCAATACTTCCTGTAATAAATCTCAGATTAAAAATAGCCTATATATTTCTGTTAGCAAATGTCTCAACATACCAGCTTCTATATGTGTATACCACAGGTCCTCTTGCCAAATTCCCACTTAAACCCAAACTTTTTACTGTGCATTGTATATCATCTCCTCATGCCCTCAATAGTCTTTCTCCTGGATCATGCACATCAGATAACAAAAATGCTAAAATATCTTCCATTTAAAAAACGTCTTCTTACCCTACTTTGCCCTCCAGTTTCCACTCCATTTACCTGCTACCCTTTAAAACAGTATGTCTTAAAAGTCTATACTTTTGTCTTCTATTTCTTCACTGTCCACTCAATCTTTTCTTTAAAATTTAGACCTATTTTTTTTAAGATTTATTGTATTGTGAGAAAGAGAGAGAAAGAAAGAGAAGGGTAGAGGTCCCAGAACTGTCTCCGTGGTTATACACCATTAGTTGTGACATGATTTCATTCCACAGAGGTGGATGTGGGGCTGTGCAGGGCAGGAACTGAACTGGGGGCCTCCAGCATGGGAGACAAGAACCTTCACCACTGTACCATCCCAGTGGTTACCAGTTGTGCTGCAAAGTTCAGCATATGGGTTTGCACAGGCCGGAGCTGGGAATTGAACCCTGGACCTCGTGATTGCAAGGCAAACGTTCAACCACTGAGCTATCCTAGTATCCCCAGGGCCTATATATATATTTTAAGTTGCATAAGTATACAATAAATGCCCATGTAGTTTTCATGTAGATTCACCAATTTTTACTACTCTGTCTTACCCTATCTCTAAAATATTTATTTCTCCTGAGTCATTTGAGAGTACCTTGCAGATAGTATCTCCTACGAACAAGGGCATTCTCCTACATAACCACAGTCCAATAATTACACACAGGAAATTTAACATTATTATAATACTATTATCAAATTTACTGACTATATTCAAATTCTCCCAGTTGTTCAATAATGCTCCTTCTCTCTCTTTCAATACCCAGTATCAAGTCAAGGATTATGCATTGCTTTTAGTTACCGTATCTTCTAGTCACCATTAATCTAGAATCCTGGCCTTTAAATATATTTTTGTCTTTTATGGCACGGACTTTTGTTTAAGAACCTAGGCCTATTATTTTGTGGAGTAGCTTCAATTTGGAATTATCTGTTTCCTTTATTAGATGGAGATTAACCTGTTTGCATGTCTACAATAAAATGACTCCTAAGTGCCTTTGGCAAGCATCCTACAGAGTTGATGTTGTGGCCTTTTGAGTGTACCACAGCAGGAAGCACAGAATATCACTTTGACATATTATTCATGATAAGTTTGATCACTTGGTTAAGATGGTGCCTCTCAGATTTCTCTGTTGTGAAGATGCTGGTTTCCCTTTGTAATAATACATAATCCCTGGTAAGCTATTTTGAGACTTGTTCCTCAATAGTTTTTTGTCAATGATTTTAGCATCCCTTGATGATTCTAATCCAAATGACTTACAACTATGGCCATTGCAAAATGGTGATTTTCTTTTTCTGTTGTGCCTTGTACATTTATTAATTGTTCTTTGCTCTTGAACCCACTATCATCAGGCTTCCTCTCTGTCACTCCAACAAAACTGCAGTTGCCAAAGTCATCAGTGACTTTCATTTACTAAACCTAGTGGACAACTGTCACCCCTTATTTTCCTAGGTGTATCAACTGCATTTGACAGAATTAATCATCCTCTTCTTGAAATACTTTATTTTGTCAGCCTCTGAGAAACCAATAGAATGACTCCTTACCAGTTTCCTTTGCTGGTTCTTCTTCAGTTTCCAACTCTCTAAACATGGAAACACCTCAGGATTTATTCTTCATACTGTATTACAACTGAACATTGATTCTTTGCTTCTTCTAGTTGCTCAGGCCCAAAATTCTGGAGTCATATCTGACTCCTCTTTCTTTTACCTTCCACATCCAATTAATCAGGAGATTCTGTCAACTGTATTAAAATATAGACAAAGCCCAATCACTTCTCACTAGTTCCATTGCTTTATCCTTAGTCCGGGCAACTGTCATGCCTAGCCTTGACTCTACAGTGTCCTGGTTAGACTCCTTGTTTCTACCCTTGCTTGCCTATAGAAATCCTTTTATAAAGTCAAATAATGTCACAAATCTATCTAATTCAAAATAAAAATCTAACGTTTTTACATAGATTCTAAAGCCTTGCATACTCTGCCCCCTGGCTACTTCAGTGACCTCTTCTGCTGGTCTATTTAAATGATGCTCTAGGATTAGATATGGACGGGTGAAGGTACATGCCATTTCCAGTCAGAGTCTGCAGTGCCTGATCTATTTTCATCTCTTTTATCCTGTATAATCTGATTTTGTAACAAATTGATTGCTCGACCTCCTCATGTCACTTTGCTATAAAATCAAAAAAGTTGCTTATAGTCTCAAGATGGGGAAAAGTTCTCTTTCTAGAAAGGATGACACTCAAAAGGTAAATCTATTAAACAGAATGACCTATAAGATCTCCAGATAATTCCTTAGTGACATATTCCAAGTTGTTGAAGTTCAATACTTAAATTGATCCTTTTTTTTTTTTTAAGATTTATTTTATTGTTTTTGTCAGAGGCAGAGACAGAGAGAGACAGAGAGAAGGGGGGTGCCCAGAGTAGTCCCCATAGTTGTACAGCATCACTTTTTGACACGGTTTTGTTCCACACATGTGGGCAGGGGCCCCGCAGGGTGGGAACTGGGCTGGGGGCCTCCTGCATGGGAGACACGCCCCCTTGAGCCAGGGGCCCAACTTGGGGGCAAGAACCAAACTGAGGGACTCCGCATGGGAAGCACACCACGGTTCAGCATATGGGTCCATAGGTACCGGGGCTGGGATTTGATCCTCAGTCTCCAGGACCGCAAAGCTAGCACGTAACCCACTGAGCCATCCCAGCTTCCCCTAAATTGATCCTTTTTTACTGATAAGCCTGATCTTAGAAATTTTATTTGGAGGGAAACTGAAATAAAATGAATTTTATAACTAATTCTGAAGAAATAATCCCGCCCCCCAAGATGTAATTAGTAAGGATATCCCTTCCCTGCTAAGAAAGCATCTCAGTTCCTTGAACTCTCAAAATAAAAAAGGCACCACCACTGAAATTCTAGATTCTGTTAATCAATCAACTGTTTGAGGAAGAGCAAATCATGTTGGAAAGAAGACTGAACCACCAGTTAGAAATCCTTGGTTAGAGTCCCAGTTTCACCACCTACCTGTTCTGTGTGTCTTTGAGCCAGTGCTAGGTTTGAGCAGCCCTTTTAGTGTTCAGTGTCCTCATTTGTAAAAAAGAAAATGTCATCCACTATGGTGAACTGACTGAATTCTGAGGTTAGATGGTATGTCATATATGCAAGTGTTGAATAAATTGAGAGGCGTGATATACACAGAAAGTATTACCAATCATTTCAGAAGCTTTGATAAAAAGATATAGGGGGAAGCCAGGATGGCTCAGTGGGTTAAGCGCTCACTTTGCAGCTCCGGGGACTGAGGATTGAATCCCGGCCCCGACCCGTGCAGAACCATATGCTGAACTGGGAGCTCCCCCAGTTCAGTTCTCTCTCTCTCTCTCTCTCTCTCTCTTTCTGTCTCTGTCAAAAATAAATATAAATAAAATAAAAAATATATTTAAAAAAAATGATATATGGATTTTTGTTGTTAAACTTTCATTATGAATATATTGTACAGTGTGGTTAATAAGATACATGTTCTAAGCTCAAATACAATGTTTTCTACTAATTAAACAAGATCTAACTTTATTAATGACAGAAATCAAGTGTTATATATGTTTGTGTCCCTAACATTGCCTAGAACTGTTCTGTGGAGTTCAAATTAATTGGTTGATTTGTTGGTTGAATGGTTGTTTGAGAAATGTATTTGTGTGTGTATGTGTGTGTGTGTGTGTGTATATATATATGTGTGTGTGTGTATATATATATATATATATATATATATATATATATAATTACAGAGGAAAACATTGGTCTCTTTTAACATTTTGAATTTCTACTTAATATTTATTGAAGGTTCTCAGTTTATATACCAAAACTATCATGGTGAAAATACCATCACATTTTTACATTGTTGTTGATTTTAAATGGCACAGTATTCACTGTTGCAAAAAATAGTGTCGCTGTGAGGAGAGCATGACTAAGAGGATTAGTGATGCTAGCCTGCAGCTGGCTTTAAAAAAAGGTAAATCAAACGCTTTTGTAAATGTTTAGCATGTTTCTAAAGTTTAGAACTTTGCTATAACCTGAAGTGTAAACTTTCTGCTGCTACTTAGTTTCATGCATTTTCTCAGGAATTAAAAAAAAAAAAGGTTTCTTCCTGCCTTTCTAGTTTTTGATACAACTTTTAAAATGCGTGGCTGCTTTCTTATTTCCTCAAAAAGTTTTCAGAAACTTTTCCATCCCACCTAAAGCATGGTTTCATAATTGACTTCCTTCTTTTACTACTTTAACACATAGTAGCATTGGTGATGAACTTGTGTCATACTTAGTATCTGCAAAAGTTAGAATACAGCCTGGAAATGCAGGTTAAGTCATAAATGCAGAGAAAATTCATTCATTAAACTTTTACTGTGCCTATCAGTCTCCTAGTACTCTTCCCAGTTAATTGGACCCAAGTTTATATAGTTCTAAGAAAAATCACCTGTATCTTATTTTAGGGAAATAGAAGCAAATTTAGTTAATGGTTCTTTTATTTTATTTTATTTAGTATATTATAATGAATTGTGCTTAGGTATCATTTCATATTTTCTTATTTTTAGTGAGGTATAATTGACATATATTATATTAGTTTCAGGCTACCTCATAATGATTCAATAGTTGTATATATGTATTATAAAATGATCACCACGATAAGTCTAGTTAACATATGTCATCTTACATAGTTACATCATTTTTTAAATTGTTATAAGTTTTGAGATCTACTTTTTTTTAGCAACTTTCAAATATATAATACAGTGTTATTACATTCCCATAACATTATAACTGGAAGGTTATTCCTTTTGACTCCCTTCACCTCTTTTACCCACCCTCCACCTTCATCTCTGACAACCAGCAGTCTGTTTTCTTAGAATCCACATGAAAGTGAGATATATGGTATTTGTCTTTCTCTGTTCATTGTTCAGAAAAGCTGGAACATAAGCAATATGTATGAAAGTAGCAGATGGTAAAGTGGGCAAACTAATGGAGTCCAGAGCATTAGAGACTTTGGGTTGGTTGGTTGGTTGGTTGGTTTTGTTTTTGCCAACAAGTCAAAGTTTTTTTGTTTTTTTTTCTTAAGCCAGAGTTTCCTCTTTGCTTTTAGCAAAGAAGTCTAATGTGTATTCATGGTAGTTTGGGGCCTCAGATTAAGAAACAAAAAATTAAGAACTGCCTGGTCTTGAGCATAATTTACTAGACTGCCTGTTTTTCATTCATGGTTTTATTTTTCATTTTTTCATTTTGTTTTGTTTTGCCTTATTTGATGCTTTGTACTGATCAAAAATGCTTGTATTCCAATATGGCTCTTCCTTAGCTTGAAAATTGGCTCCTATACCCTTGTAGTTTATTTTTGGTCAATGCAACATCATTGAAGTGGTCTAAATCTGAGGTTCCTCCTAACTTGAATGAGATAAGATAAGACTTCAATGTGGGAGAATTACATCACCGAACAAATGAGGTTACTTATATTAAGACATTTGATTCTTGAGGGTTCTTTCCATAATGACACTGAACAGATCATCATTCTTTGTCATCCTAAAAATAGATTATAATTTTATGCTTGTAAATGGTGTCTTAGGTGTAAGCATATTGGATAAAAAGTGAAAGTATAATTTGATTTTTAAATTAATACCATATCTCAAAATACTACTTTCTTACCTTGTTCAATGTATTTAAGACCTTGTTCGTGTTTCTAAGAGTTTCATAATATTTGTAAAATTGGAATGAGGAGCAGGAATGCTTTATCAGAGTTGGTTTGTCCATAAAGCACCTGGGCTTCATATTTAGCTCAATCTGTAAATGCTATGTGCAGCTAAATAATCTCATTAATTAAACACAACTCTGAAAACAGAACTTATTAGATATTCCATTAAATGTTTTCTTATTTTTTCCTTATTCCTAACTAAAGTATTCCTTTTGACATTTTTATGAAAATCCATAGGCTAAAATTGTTAAGGAATCTACAAACAGAACATAGACTAAATCGCCTATCCTCGTTCGTTGCCCCTTGGCAGTTCCATTTAATAGCAGCATTTGTCACTCCAGCTCTCCAGGGGGATCAAAAGTACTTTTACTTTTTTGCCTCTAGTCCCCCATCCATTTCTTCTTCCCATCCTTGCTTTTTTCCTGCCTCCTCCAAATAAAAACTGCATTGCCATTAAAAAGAAAGTTGATTTATGAATGGATGGGTAGAGGGATGGACAGATGGATGCAAGTATGATAAACCAAGTATAGTACGGTAGGTTGTTAATGGTTGAGTTTAGATGGAATTTATAGAGGTGTTCATTGTAAGATTCTTTCAGCTTTGCTATGTGTTTGAAAACTGTCATAATAAAACCTCTTATGAGTGGTTGTCCGCAAAGGGTAGGATAACAGAGGCTTTCACTTACTCTGTGTTTAAATTTTTTGCAATTATTAGAGAAAAGTAAAAATAATTCATTTTAGAGCAACGTGAAGTTATCCCTACAAATGGAATCACCGCATTATTTAAATGTTCTTCATTGTTTGAAATTTACACTAAGCCATGCTATATTGAATAATTAAGAATGTGCACAGCAATTCAACTGTAATATGATAGCTACATCATTACAATAGGAAATTGGTCATGTAAGTATGGTATACAGTCAATGGAATACTATGCAGCTATTAAAACTTACAGTATAAAAATCAATGCACTGACATAGAAAGAGTTATAATATTTGATATGCTGTTGAAGAAATTATGAATTTAGGGGTATGGCTAGAAAAATATATATACAAAATTATTACCTCTGAATTATGAGATTATGTAGGTCATTTCATAATCCACATTTTTTATTTTGTTCTAAAATAAAAGTTTCCCAATCTTTATTTTGCTAACATAAGAAAGAAGGATCCAGCAACTCCTCTTCTGGCTATCTACCCCAAAATCCTGAAAACCTTAATTTGCAGAGATATATGTACCCCAGTGTTCATTGCAGCCCTGTTTACAGTGGCCAAGTCATGGAAACAACCAAAGTGTCCTTCGATAGATGACTGGATAAAGAAGTTGTGGTACATTTACACAATGGAATACTACTCAGCGATAAGAAAAGTTCACATACATACATAAAAAATAATTAATTTGTGACAACATGGACAGACCTTGAAAACATCTTATTAAGTGAAATTAGTCAGACTGAAGGAAGAACGAAACATGACCTCACTCATAGGTGGAATATAAAACTGAAAGTAACAAAGAAACAAAAACTCAGGGACACAGTTAGTGGTTTGGTGGTTTCCTGGGGGTGGGGGTGGGGAAGTAGGGGTGGGGGGAGAGCTGGGGGGGTATGGGGAGGGGGCATCAAATGTAAAATAAAAATAAAAAATAAAAAGATTAAATAAATAAAGTTTCTCAATCTTTTTATTTTGCTAACATAAGAACGAAGGAAAACAGAACGAAAGGGAACAAGTCATGCTATTTTCCTGTGAAAATGGAGCAGGGAAACCTTGCTATCTGTAAATAATGTTGAATCAAGCCAAAAATGATTATCTGGGTTTTTAATCTATATGGCTGAAATCTGCACTCTTACATTTTCTTAATCTAGCTCCTATAAAAAAAAAAAAGTGCACTTGAAATATGTAACAACACATCATTTCTTCTGAAGATATATTCCTGGACTTGACTAGTGGCTTTTGAAAGGAAAAGTTCAGATGTTTTCATGCTTCTAAACCCAAGGCCTTTCATACTTGGAAATGCCCTATCTTTAACCTCTAATTGCATTAAATTTCTGTTTTTGACATATGAGTAGAGGAAGCTTCAAAGCAAAAATGGGAAACTCAATTTCTCTCTAAATATAATAACCGTTGTTATATTTCATACAATGTGACACCTATGTTCCAAGCATCCTTACCAGATTTAAGAGTTCAAGGATGTACCAGTTAAATAATTAAAATGCTTTTATTTATTATAAATCTTTTTTCCCCAAAAGGATTTGAGCAATGTGCTAAAATTAAGCAATTTTTACAATAGGTCTCTTAGAGGGATAGAGGGAAGAGGCTATTGCTGTTTTTATTCATCTAGCAAGCATTTATTGAAGAATTACTTTGTTTATGACTCTGAACTTAATGTTTTACTTGCTATTTCCTCCTTTAGAAGACATTTTTAAAATATAATTTTCTGGGTATTGAAAGAAAAGTTTGGTAAGACTAGAAGTAAAATTACAATAATTGTTTACTTCTTGATTCTAGTTCTCTAGTCTTCTTATAGTGACTTACATGGAATTTTTAATTCATTTATATATTCACCCCTCTTCCTGTATACTAGTCATCTATTCTAAAAGTGCCATCTCAGTACCGCACAATATATGTTTTATTTTCTTCATCTCTTTCCTTTCCCAGGTAAAATGTCCTATGATCGAGCTTTGAGGAAGCAGCAACAGTTAAACAACCTCGTGTACATGGTGATAAATAAAGCCAAATCTGGTGACAGAATTGTGGATTTCTGCAGTGGTGGGGTATTATGTCTTTCCTTGTATTCTCTTTGGCCTTTCCAAGACTAGGTGACTTTTATTATATTCAATGTTTTTATTTGGCAAGATTGTTGTCTCAGAATGAGCAAAAAGCCTAGAGTAACGTTGACTTGTTTCTTTTTCTACCTCTTTCAGGGCCATGTTGGGATTGTCCTTGCTCACGTGCTGCCATCATGCCAGGTAAAGTCTGAAAAACAGATAAAAGGAAACATCAGAAAACTACATGACTCAGCGAGCTGAATCTGGCTTATACCTGCTCTTTGAGTTGATAACTGCTCACCCTGGTCAAATATGTGTCACAGGCTCTTTTTTCTTTAAAGTAAACTTATAAGATACAGATTCTTAAGGAAAAAAAGGTGTAGTAAGATCACAATAGCTTTCAACTTTTACAAAAGTGTTATATTTTAAAAATATATAACTATCCCATTGTTAAATAAAATATGATAAAGCTAGTTTAGTAGTCAATATAATTTTATACTAGAAATACTAGCTTCTGAAATGTATTGAGCACATTCTTTTGGTCCTTTGACTTTTATACACTGTATCAAAATTATAACAGTAACAAAAATTTGTAGAGAAATGTAAAGCCAAGTCTCCCACATTGATCCATCAAATGATTTTCTCCTCATGTTCCCATTTAAGTCATTGTCCATGAGAATGCTTCTTGTTGCAAATTCTAAAACTGTAAATATTTGTCAATATTGTATCATCAATGTTTTTCTCTATTACAAATAGTTTTAAATATTTTCATTTAAATATCACTAAAATATGACTACATAAGTTTTTTTAAGGAACTATACCATAATTTATACAATTGTTTCCATAATTTATTAGAAGTTTGTACTATTTTTAGTCTTCTGCCATATTAAATCATTTCTCACAATGACTATCTTTTAACATAAAAGTCTAGAACTTGATGTCATTTAAAAAAAATGCAATTGAACTAGGGCAGAATTTTTCTTTGTGAGCTCTCTGAAAGGTGAAAAATAATTACAGTTATTACTACAAGGAAAAAAAAAGTGCAGAAGAACTCCTAGAATGGTGAGAATGACACATCACAGAATGATGGCAGTTAAGGGGATGGTATTATTATTTTTCCTTTCTTAGAAAATAAAGAGCAAAATAAATAAGAACACCTTGGAGAAATAGACAGGTGCTTGTATTTTTATTAAAAAGCAATGATTGCAAAGTCAGAGTTTGAGGAAGATAACTCATAGAGGAGATTTCTGGAGAAATAGAGTCAGGGACATAGTTTCTTTTTTGCCCCATCCTAACAGTTCTGGAAACAGAGACATTAAAACTGGAAAAGGGAAATCTTAGCTAGAATAAAAACTGGAATGCCTTTGAATCCAAGTATATTCTGACGGGTTTTTCATACACAGGTATTCAGGATCTTCTTACAAAGACAAGCGTAACAACGAAATAAGGGTAGAACTATGAATGATAGTAATGAAAGTAACTTAATTCTGCGCATTTTTCTCCATCCAAACCAGCGATCCTCTGTATCCTCTCTGGCCTAGATGACTGTGAGAGACCCCTAGCTGATTGTACTGCCGTCTGCCTCACTCCTACAAATCCATACTGTGCCTTGTAGCAACTGAAACTGCTTTTATCACCCATGATCTGGCTCCTGTTACTTCTCCAGTCTTATTTCCACCCCACAACCCTGGGATCCCTCCTCACCACCACCACCACCATTACCAGCACACAATGTGACTGAGCTGTGCCCATTTTCTCAATTCTTCAAACACACCGTATCTTTCCCACGTTGGGGCTTCATACCTGTTTCTCTCTCTGCTTGAAACACGCCTTTATTCCCCCAGCTAATTTTTATTCATTGTTCAAGCCTCGGTTAAATATGTTACCTTTCCATATTAAATGATTAAAACTTTCCTTGGCCAAGTCGGAGTGCTCTGACAACACATACATCTTTCATTAAGCCCCAATCACTGTATTATAATTACCTGTTTCACTTATTATCACTACAACTGTAAGCTTCAAGAGTTCTAGGACCTTGTTCATTTTTGTATCATGTTATTTGGCACACTTCCTGGCAAAGAATAAGGGTCAGTATAGTATGTTCTACATTATTAAAGCTGTGTGATATAGTAATAATAATTTGCTCTAGTGTCTGAATTATGTTATTGACTATACTTCATTTTCTGGGTGAAATCTAGGTTGTATTAATAGAAAACAAGGAATTATCATTAATTCGTGCTAAGAAGAGAAGTGATGAACTAGGTCTAAACAACATTTGGTTCATTCAAGCAAATATGGAGTATTTTACAGGGATGTTTAATATTGGGGTAAGTAATCAACCAATTTCAATTTTCTTAAGTAAATAAGAAAAAATATATATCCCTTAGAGTAAATAAAGGAGATACTTTTATATTCTTCGATTAACAAATGTCTAGCTTTTATTTTCTATTGTTGACACAATACAGCATATTAGTGAATATTATTTTATTCATAGCACTTTATCATTACATGATAGAGATAACATTTATTCCTCAACTAGACAAGAACTTTGTTTTCTTCACTGCAGGATAACCAGTGTATAAAACAATATTTGACACATAACAAGCACTTACAATATAGTTATTAATTAAATGAATGAATGAATTGTAATTAAGATGACATCCCTTAATTTATTCTGCATTTGTAGGATATAATGAAGGAAAAATAAAATAAAGAAGATAATTGAAAATCATAGCTTGTTAGTAATCTGTAAATAGTAGAATTGCCTTTAGATAGTTACTTCAGCTAGGACTTTATATCTATTACACATGCATTTTTAGTTTCTGAGACACCTGAAGATTTGATATTATTGAAAAAACCTTAGATATGTGATTCTGCCAACTCATTTAAATGCAAGATTGTTAATCTCTAGTAGAATTTGAGCTTAATTAAGATGTTGGTGTTTCTGCTATTCCTTGTACTTTAAAAAAAATTTTTTTCTCTGATTTTTTATAAGATTATATGTTTAAGAGAGAAAAATACATAATATGAAGAAGAATCACCAGTACTTCTATTACTAAGAGATAAATACTGTCAAAAACTTTCACTCTTTTGATATTTATGCACACAGTTCCTGCTTTAACTGAACATTGTCACAAATCTTTTCTCTACTAATTAATCATGTTTCTTTTTTCTTTTTTCTTTTTTTTTTCTTATTGTTATAATGTAATTACTATGATGGAATGTTATTCATCACTTAAGACATTTAAGACTTTTATACATTTGTCAAATCACTTTCTAGGAAGCTTGTCCTAATTTGCATTTCTAGCTGTGTATGTTCAGAAAACATACACAATGGGCTTGTCTAGGTAGAATTCTTGTCCAGTTTCAGGAGCTCAGACCTCTTGTAGTACTTCTTGTTTTGTTTTGTTTTTCAATGAAATTCATCCCTTAAATGTCCACTAAAGTGTGCAGTTTCTTTCCTTTCTAGACATGATCTAGCTTGGTTCTCCCAACCTAAGCATATACAAAGAGTAGTAAACTTTAAGACTACTGTTAATAAGGTAACTGTTCACAAGGAAATTTAGGAAACTTTAGACATCTGATCCAGTAAATTCAATTGAAATATATATTTATGTGTATTTTAAACTTTACATAAATGCTGAGGTAATGGTTAAAGCTTCTCCTGTGAAATAAGCCTTTAAGACGGTGCTCATGTCATGAGGCGGAGTGTTTAAGGTAGCAAGATATTGAGGCCCATTTATTATATTTACCTCTTAAACCACAAAATTCCGAGCCTATCAGCCAAACGTCTTTTTATCTTTCTATGACTTACAGGTGCTAAATCATTATAGCATACTCTTTTAACTTCCAAGGTCATGATTTACAAACACCTACTAAAAATGTATATGTCTTTTTGGAAGTGATATTTTTCTCTACATTTTATAATAATATATCCATAATTTTTTTTTTACTTTCATAATTTTCTATGTCAAGATACATAGAAAATGAATTAAAATTACTTGGAGGATTATACCAAAATTAGATTTACTCTGACGAAAATAATTTACCTAGGAGGAGAACTGCTGTATTGTCACTAGATAAATCAAACTAAATGCATGAGTGTCTCTGTTGTATTAAGTAGGTTCCAATGAAAATAGGATTAGAGATACATTAAAAGTTTATTAATCTATGATTTTTTGATATTTTTTGATATCTCA
>PVKE010034960.1:0-17123 GCA_004027555.1 Craseonycteris thonglongyai | reverse complement strand
TAACTCAAAATGGATTAAAGACCTCCAAATAAGAAAGGAAACAATAAACTGCATAGAAGAAAACATTGGCACTAAACTTATGGACCTGGGATTCAGGGAGGACTTTATGAATCTGACCTCATTGGCAAGGGAAGTAAAAGCACAAATAAACAAATGGGACCTTATCAAGCTAAAAAGCTTCTGTGCTGCAAAGGAAACCTTCAACAAAGCAAATAGGCAACCAACCAACTGGGAGAAAATATTTGCAAACAATGCCTGTGATAAGAGGCTAACATACAAAAATATACAAAATATACAAAGAACTTGTACAACTCAACAAGAGAAAAACAAGCAATCCAATTTAAAAATGGGCAGATGACCTTAACAAACACTTCTCTCGTGAAGACATACATATGGCCAACAGATATATGAAAAAATGCTCCACTTCACTAGCAATTAGGGAGATGCAAATAAAAACCACAATGAGATACCATCTTACACCTGTTAGAATGGCTATAATTAACAAGACAAGGGATAACAAGTGCTGGAGAGGTTGTGGACAAAAAGGAACCCTCATACACTGCTGGTGGGAATGTAAACTGGTACAACCACTATGGAAGGCTGTATGGAGATTCCTCAAAAAATTACAAATGGAATTACCATATGACCCAGCCATCCCTCTACTGGGCATCTACCCAAAAACCTGAAGACCTTAATCTTTAAAGATGTTTGTACCCGCATGTTCATCGCAGCACTGTTCACAGTGGCCAGAACATGGAAACAACCAAAATGCCCTTCAATAGATGACTGGATAAAGAAGATGTAGTACATTTACACAATGGAATACTACTCAGCGATAAGAAATGATGAAATGCAGTCATTTCTGGCAACATGGATGGATCTAGAGAACATCTTATTAAGCGAAATAAGTCAGACTGAAAGAATCTGGAAAAATATGACCTCACTTATAGGTGGAATATAAAACTGAAAGTTACAAAGACACAGAGACCTATGGACACACTCAATAACTTGGTGATTGCCTGAGGGAAGGGGAGGATGGGGGAGGGAGAGCGGGAGGGGAGGTGGGAGAGGGCACCAGCATTATGGACACACTCAACGGTTTGGTGTTTACCTGGAGAGGAGGCAGGAGAGGGGAGGGAGAGTTGTGGGGGGAGGGTGGAGTGGGCACCAGATATATGGGGTTGGAGGGGGACCTGATTCTGGGAGCTGGGCACATAATGCGATGCATGGGTGATGTGATGTGGAGTTGTACATCGGGAAACTATCTAATTGTTACCAACCAATGTCACCCCATTAAATTTAACAATAAAATATAATAATATTTTTTTAAAAAAAGAAGAAAAGGAAAAAACCTTATAAAAGTCAAACATATATAAAATATCACCTTGAATTTTATGCAGTACATTTTCACAACCTTGCACTGCTTCTAGTGGCTTTCTCATATTCCTGTTAAAATGTCAGTAAATAAAACATATTTATTATCAAAAATAATATTCTTAAATAAGAACTAGAATGCATGCTCTATACATATATAGTTTGTAAAATAAAAATTTAACATAGTCTTTAAATTTTATCCAGAAATAATAAAGTAAATTAGTTGTTAGCAAGCAAATAAGAATAAAAGTCAAACAATGTAATTCTATGAATTCTAAGTATTACATGACTACAATTAGATATACCAACAACATTAACAACAATAATAGCAAAAATAAATTGGGTAGAAGCATGAGACTTATTTTTACCAATTTATTATTAATGATATAATTATTACGAACACAAGTTCTAGAGTCAGACTACTTGGCTCAAAATATATTTTAGGGATATCATCAAGATGGCACCTTGAGAGGAGAGCCTTGAAAATACAACAAATAGAAACTAAATTCCAACAAGGGAATCCCTAAGCTATAACACATAACCTCAACTGAGAGACCCACACATGCTCAGAAATAATCTACAGCTCAGAGAAAGGGAGGCAAGCACAAGAGAAGGGAAGGGGACAGACAGGGCCCCATTTGTGACCCCAAACCAGGCAGAAGGAAATGCGCTTGGAGCCTGGGAATACAGGCTGAAAGCAGCATGACTCCGGGCAAGTTAGAAGTCAAGATCTGACAAGGGTGGAGGCACAGGGGACTGAAGAGCAGCGCGACTCTGGACAAGTTAGGACCCGAGCTGAAGTGAGAAGGGTGGAATGCCCTAGGCAACTTAGGGCCTGAGGACAGCCCTGGTCATGTTAGAGTCTGAGCAGAGGGGCTTTACATGGCCCTGGTGCTAGAGCTGAACTGGAACATACACATTGAAACATGGGACTGAACAAACTCAGAGCCAGGAGCCGAGGGGCACAGCAGCGCTTACCCAGCCACAGTGTAGCCATGGGTGAGCTGAAGACTAAGAGCCAGCAGCCATGGGAGTGCTAACCAGAGAAAACCACCATCCTGGGCAAAGTGAGGGCTTACGGAAGGAGAAAAAGACAGATCCAATGGCACATGTGTGTACTGGATCTGTCCTCCACACTCCTGATAGAGGAACAGGCTTGTGTTACAGCTAAGCCCAGTACCCTGGGCAGTGTGCAACCTTGGGACACACAGCAGTTACAAAATGCACAGCCCTTACTGCCAGGTAAAACCCATGCTCATGGGGCCTGACAGCTTCCCTTAACTCTCACCCAAGGTTCACTCCACCAACTCCACCTAGTGCGTGCATCCAGTCAACTACAGCTAGGAAAACACCATTACCCTGTGCTGCAAACAGATCTGTACTTCTGCAAACAAATCTCACCCCACCATTCCAGTTGAAACCAACAGGGAGGCCACAAGAAAACTACAACACACAGATTGCAGCAGCCCCTTCCTGCTCTGGAATGTCAGAGGCATAGAATACCATCACCTACCACATCCTCCTAAAGAAGAGGTACACTAAGACTGAGGCAACTGAGTCAACAAAGAGGAGAGCCACCTTCCAGAAAATCTCTCAGTGTAAGAAAATTCAATAACCAAGAGGAAATTAGTGTAAGATGCTACAGTGACACCAACTAGGAAGTGAAGAAGTACCTCTTCATAGCTACCAAAGAAAAAGTCCTTATGCCCAGGAAGAGAAACACTCCATCAAAAATGAGTACCATTTGGTACAAAGCTGCTCAGAAATAAGATGAAAAATCTCCAGAAAAGGAACAGAAAGACATAAAAATATATTATCTAAATGACACAGAGTTCAAGACTGCAATAATTAAAAAAAAAAAATTGACAGAGTACCCACAGAGAGCTAAATTATCTTGGGGGGGAGGGACCACTGTAAACAAAAGGAATACTTTAATAAAGAAATTGAAACTATAAAAAAAGAAATAGAAATTCTGGCAATAAACAACACAATAAAAGAAATGAAAAATGAAATAGCTAGCAGGGGAAGCAGGGCTGACCAGAAGAAGGAAAGAATCAGTGATATAGATGATAGAAATGTGGAAGAATCACAGAAGGAAGAAGAGAAAGATTTGAAAGTCGGAATAAATGAAAGAATTATACAGGAAATGTCTAACACCATTAGAAAGAACAAAATAAGATTAATAGGAGTACCAGAAGGGGCAAAGCAGAAATTCACAGGGACCTTATTCAATTAGTAGACAAGAACTTTCCAAACCAATGGAAAAAACTGGAACCCCAAATTCAAGAAGAAAACAGAATGCTTGGCTACATGAATTCTATCACACCTTCTTCAAGGCACATTATACTGAAGATATCAAAAATCAAAGACAAGGAAAGAATTCTCAAAGCAGTTTGGGGGGTGGTGGAGGGGAGATTATCACCTTTAAAAAAAAAAAGCCTATGAGGCTATCATCAGACGTTTCAGTAGAAACTCTACAAGCCAGGGGGAATGAAATCAAATATTCAAAAAATTAAAAGAGAGAAACTACCAGCCAAGAAAAATTTATCCTGCAAAGTTATCCTTCAGTTATGAAGAAGGAATAAAGACCTTCTCAGACACACAGAAGCCGAGGGAATTCTCCCACAAGGCCGTCATTTCAGGAAATACTGAAGGAGGCTATTCGCCCTGAAACAAAATAAATGGGGGAAAGTTGAAACAACAAAAATATAAAAAGGGAGGAGGTAATGGGATAAATTTCCAAAAGGGAATGAAGAGAAAAAGCATGCTTAAGAAAAAGAGCCACTACATATATGTAACCTTCTTATTCATGAACCTCACATTAACTACTTAAAAGAAAAAATTCAAAAGACACATAACCAGAAAAAAGAAAAAACAGAAAGAAAAATTCTACATCATCAAACTAATAAAACTGACAGTGAGAAAAAAAGCAAAGAAGAAACGGAGACATCAAACCACCAAACAGCAGAGATAAAATGGCCATTGAAAATTCTCATATATTAATCATCACCCTAAATGTAAGTGAACTGAACTCACCAATAAAAAGGCATGGAGTAGCAGACTGGATTGAAAAACAAACCCACCCATATGTTTTCTCCAAGAGACACACCTCAGCCGCAAGAACAAACACAGACTCAAAGTGAAAAGGTGGAAAACAATACTACAAGCAACTGGCACTCAGAGAAAAGCTAGAGTAGCCATAATTATATCTGATGAAACAGACTTCAAGATAAAAAAGGTAATAAGAGACAAAAATGAACATTTCATAATGATAAAGGGACAGTACAACAACAAAAAGACATAACACTCATTAATATACTATATAACCCCAATCAGGAGGCACCAAAATTTACAAAGCAACTACTAACAGATCTAAAAGGAGAAACTGACAAAAACACAATATAGTAGGGGAACAAAACACTCCACTGACAGCCAGGGACAGTCATTCTAAGAAAAATAAATAAAGGAATAACAGCTTTAAATGATACATTACAGCAACTGGACATAATTGACATTTATAGGACACTCAATTCTACAATACAAGAATATACATTCGTTTCTAGTGCACATGGGAAATTCTCAACAATAGACCATACGCTGAGACACAAAACAAGCCTCAGCATTTTCAAGAAGATTGAAATCATATCAAGAGTATTCTCAGATGACAAAGCTTTGAGACTGGAGATCAAATGCAAAAAGAAAACAGAAACACACACACACACACACACACACACACACACACACGGAGACTAAACAACATGTTATTTAAAAAATGACTGAATTAGAGAAGAAATAAAATTAGAAATTAAAAAATACATAGAAACTCATGACAATGAAAATGCAATGTATCAAAATTACTGGGACACAGCAAAAGCAGTAATAAGAAGAAAATGTATATTATTACAGGCCTATCTCAAGAAATAAGAAAGCAGAAGTAAACAAACTAACATCCCATTGTAAAGGATAGAACAAGAACAACAAATAAAACCCAAAGAACAGAAAGAAGGAAATAATAAAAATTAGAGCATAACTAAATGAAATAGAGAATAGAAAAACAATAGGAAAAAAAAGTAACACAACAAAGAGCTGAATCTTTGAAAAGAAATCAATAAAATTGTCAACCCCCTGGTTAGGCTCACTGATGGACAAAGAGAAAAGACACAAATAACCAAAATTAGATATGAGAGGAGAAATTATGACTGATACCACAGAAATACAAAGAATTATACAAAAAATACTATGAAGAGCATGCCACCAAATTCAAATATGCTAACAAATTCAACAACCTAGAAGAAATGGACAAGTTTTGGGACATATACAGTCTACCTAGACTGAACCAAGAACTGGATAAACTAATAAACCAATCAACAGTAAGAAAACCATCCAAAACCTCCCCAAAAGAAAAAGCCCAGGCCTAGACATTCTTACCAATGAGTTTTATCAAGCACTCAAAGAAGAATAAACACCTATCCTCCTCAAAATTTTCCAAAAAACTGAAGAAAAGGCAATAATTCCCAATTAATTCTATGAGGCCAACATTACCCTGACACCAAAGTCTGGTAAGAACATAACAAAAAAAAGAAAACTATAGACCAATATCTCTGATAAACACCGAAGCAAAAATCCTAAACAAAATACTGCAAATAGAATACAACAATGCATTAAAAAGATTATCTATCATAATCAAATGGAATTCATCACAGGAGCACAAGGATGATTCAACATACACAAGTTGATCAATGTGATACACCACATAAACAAAAGAAAAGAAAAAAATCACATGGTTATATCAATTGGTGCAGAAAAAGCATTTGACAAGATACATCTATTTATGATCAAAATACTTAATAAAATGTGTATAGAAGGGAAGTATCTCAACATAGTAAAGTCCATATATGGCAAACCCTCAATGAATATCATACTAAATGGAAAAAAACTGAAGCCCATTCTCCTAAAATCAGGAACAAGAAAGGGATGTCCCCTGTCACCACCACTATTCAATGTAAACTGTAAGTTATAGCCATAGATTAGGCAAGAGAATGAGATAAAAGGCATTCAAACTGAGATAGATGAAGTTAAACTGTCATACTTTGCAGATTGCAGGATCCTCTACATAGAAAATTCCTAGGACTCCACTAGAAAACTGTTAGAAACAATAAACAAATACAGTAAAGTTGCTGGATAGAAAATCAATGTACAGAAATACAGTGCATTTTTATATACAAACTACAAAGCTTCAGAAAAATAAATAAGAAAAACCATAACTTTGGCCATCTTAACATTAAAAATATAACGCCCTAGGAATAAAATAAAGAACATAACTAAAGCATATAAAAATTAATTGGAACATAACTAAAACCTAGAACTATTAAAATAAATTGGAAAAGATACAAATATATGGAAAGGTTTCCTATGTTCATGTGTTGTAAAACTCAACATAGTTAAAATGGCCATATTATCCAAAGCAGTATACAGATTTAATGCAATTCCCATCAAAATACTACAGACATTCTTTAAAGAAATAGATTTTTTAAATCATCAGATCCATATGGAACCACAAAAAACCTGAATCACCAAAGTAATCCTATGTAAAAAGAATAAGGCTGGGGCATCACCCTCCCCAATTTCAATCTATATTACAAAGCCTCAATAATCAAAACAGCTTAGTATTGGCAGAAAAACAGATACACAGACCAATGGAATGGAATTGAAAACATAGAATTAAACCCACAAATATATTAACAGATAATTTTTGACAAAGGAGCAAAAAATATACAATGGGGAAAAGAAAGCCTCTTCAGTAAGTGGTGCTGGAAAAATTGGAAAACCACATACAAAAGAATGAATCTGGACTGCGAACTGTCACCATGTTCCAGAATTAACTCAAAATGGATAAAGACCTCCACATAAGAACAAAACAATAAACTGCAGAGAAGAAAACTTTGGTACTAAGCTTACAGACCTTGGGTTCAAGGAGGATTTTATGAACTTGACCTCAACAGCAAGGGAGTAAAAGCAAAAACAAATGAATGGCACTAAATCAAATTAAAAAGCTTCTGCATAGCAAAAGAAAGCATCAACAAAGCAAAGAGACAGCCAACCAAACGGGAGAAAATATTTGAAAACAATGCCTCTGATGGGGGCTAATATCTGAAATATATAAAGAACTCTACAACTCAACAAGAAAAAACAAACTATCCAATTGAAAAATGGCAGAAGACCTGAACAGACACTTATCCCATGAAGACACACAAATGGCCAAAAGATATATGAAAAAATGTTCAACTTCACTAGCTATTAAGGAGATGCAAATTAAAACCACAGTGAAATTCCACCTCACACCTGTTTTAATGGCTATAATCAACAAGACAAGGAATAACAAATGCTAGAGAGGCTGAGGAAAAAAGCAACCCTCATACACTGCTGGTGGGAATGTAAATTGGTACTATTACTATGGAACACAGTATGGAGGTTCCTCCAAAAATTCAGAATAAGGGAAGCCATGATGACTCAGCTGGTTAAGTGCTCGCTTTGCAGCCCCAGGGACCAAGGATCGAATCCCCACCCCAGCCCATGTGGACCCATGTGTTGAACTGGGACTGGGTGTGCTTCCCATGCAGGAGGTCCCCAGTTTGGTTCTCACCCTGCAATTTGGCCCCTGGCTCAAGGGGGCATGCCTCCCATACAGGAGGCACCTCCCAGCCCAGTTCCCACCCTGTGTGGTCCCTGCTCACTTGTGTGGAATGAAACCATGTAGAAAACTGATGACATACAACTATTAGACTTCTCGGGCCCTCCCCCTTTGCTCTATCTCTCACTGTCTCTCTCTGTCTTTGTCAAAAACAACAAAATAAATCTAAAAAAATTCAAAAAATCTAAATAGAATTACCATATGACCCAGCAATTCCTCTTCTGGATATCTACCCCTAAAATTTGAAAACTTAGTCCACAAAGATACATGTACCCCAGTGTTCAACAGCCAGTGTCCTTTTTAGATGACTGAATAAAGAAGTTGTGGTACATTTACACAATGGAATATTATTCAGCAATAAGAAAAGATGAAATACTGCCATTTGTGACCACATGAATGGACCTTGAGATCATCATGTTAAATGAAATAAGTCAGACAGAAAAAATCAAGAACCATATAATTTCACTCATATGTAGAATAAATAACTGAAATTAAGAAACAAAAACTCAGGGACACAGTCAATAGTTTAGTAGCTACCTGAGAGGACAGGGGAAGAAGGAAGGGGTCAGGAAAGAGGAAAGGGGCATCAAATATATGGTGATGGAAAGAGAATTGACTTTGAGTAGTGAACACATAATGCAACACATAGATGATGTACTGTAGAACGGTACACCTGTAACCTATGTAATTTTTACTAACCATTGTCACCCTAATAAACTTAAGAATAAAAAAACTATTTTACTCATTTAATAATTATGTGACCTTGGGTACTTAAGTTAAACTCTCTGAGCTTCAGTTTCTTCATCTATTAAAACTGTGATATTAGAGTATCTATCTCATAAAGCATTTATAAGGATCAAAGAATACATGTAAATTTACTAGGAAAATATCTAGCATATATTAGACACTTGAATTTCAGGTATTGATATTGATATATGATTAGAAAGTAATTTCATGCTTCACAATAGATACAAGGAAACATATCTGAACCTCTGAACCAAGGATCTGTTACGCAACCACCATTGGAACCAACTCAATTACCACTCCCTTCATTCCTTTAAGTCCAGTCATTGACAGATGGCAATACCAATAAAGTAATTGCATAATAAAAAGTATCTCCTCCCAATTATGGATACTTTCTATTTAACACTATAAAATAAAAAGGGTTTGTTTATATTTAATGCAAAAATGACTGTTTATAAATGTAAATTTTTACTTAAGTACTATACCGGATTTGATCAAAAATAACAAAATAATAAAGAACAAATGAAAATATAGTCCATGTTCACAAATTGGAATAATTAGCATTGTTAAAATGTCCATACTACACCAAGTGATCTACATATTCAATACAACCCCTATCAAAATTCCAATGACACTTTTTAGAGAAATAGAAAATCTTAAAATTTATATGGAAAGAGATTGACTAGCCAATGAAATGTTGAGAAATAAGAATTAAGCTGAAGAATCATAATTCCTGATGTCAAACTATAGTAATCAAAACAGTATTTACTGGCATAAAAATAGATACACAGACTAATGGAACATAACAGAGAGCCCAGAAATAAACTCATGAATGTGGCCAACTAATATTTGACAAGCATGCCAAGAATACACAATGGAGAAAGGACAGTCTCTTCAATAAACGGTGCTGGGAAAATAGAATAGCTACAGGTAAAAGAATGAAATAGGAACATTATCTTATATGTATACAAAAATGAACTAAAAAATGGATTAAAGATTTAATTGTAAGGCATGAACCCATAAAACTCCTAAAAGGAAACATGGGAAAAAAACTCCTTGACATTGGTTTTGCAATGATATTTTGGATGTTACACCAAAAGCACATCCAACAAAAGCAAAAATAAGCAAATGGGATTCCATCAAATGTAAAAGATTGTGTACAGTGAAGAAAATACCAACAAAATGAAAAGGCAACATACAGAACGGGAGGAAATATCTGCAAACCATATATCTGATAAGAGGTTAAAACAGAAAGTAACAAAGACACAGAGACCTATGGACACACTCAATAGCTTGGTGTTTGCCTGAGAGAAGGGGAGGATGGGGGAAGGAGAGAGGGAAGGGGAGGTGGGAGAGGGCACCAGCATAATGGACACATTCAATGGTTTGTTGGTTACCTGGAGAGGGGAGGTGTGGGGGGAGGGAGAGTAGTAGGGGGAGGTGGGAGTGGGCACCAGATGTATGGTGATGGAAGGGAAGCTGATTCTAGGTGGTGGACACATGGTGCAATGCAAGAATGATGTGATGTGGACTTGTACATCTGGAAACTATCTGATTGTTACCAACCAATGCCACCCCATTATATTTAACAATAAAAAAAAAATTATAGAAATCAATAGCAAAAAATAAATAATAAAAAATGCGCAAAGAAATAGATAAATGCATAGACATTTTTCCAAAATGACATACCAATGACCAAAAGGTACTTGAAAAGTGCTCAGTGTCACTAATCATCAAGGAAACACAAACAAAAACCACATGAGATATACTTCACAGCTGTTAGAATCACTATTATCAAAAAGGACAAGAGACAAGTGTTGGCAAGGATGTGGAGAAAATGAACACTCGCACACTGCTATTGGCAATGTAAATTGATGCAACCTTAATGGATAACAGTATGCAGGTTCCTCAAACATTTATAAAAGAAAACTACCATATGACCAGCAATCTCACCTCTGGGTATATATCCAAAGGAAATAAAATGTATGTCTTTGAAAAGCTATCTGTATTCCCATGTATATTGCAATATTATTTACAACTGCCAAAATATGAAAACAACCTAACTTTCAGTCAGTGGGTGAATGGATAAACAAATTGTGTTCAGTATATACAATGGAATATTATTCAGCCATAAACAAGCAGAAAATGTTGCCATTTGTGACAACATGGATGAACTTGTAGGACATCATGCTAAGTGAAATAAGCCAGACAGAGAAAGACAAATACTGTGTGAGCTCACTTGTATGTGGTATCTAAAAAAGTCCAACTCATAGAACCAAAGAATAGAATGGTGGCTTCCAGGGTCCGGGCAGTTGGGACAATGGATATATGTTGGTCAAAGGGTACAAATTTTCAGTTATAAGTTGAATAAGTTCTAGAGATCTTATGTACATCATTCTGTTTACAATTAATACTATTGTATACTTGAAATTTGTTAGAGAGTGCATCTGAAGTATTCTGACCACAAAAGAAAAAACAGTAACTATGTGAGGTGGGAAAAATCACTAAAGATATTTTATGATGTTTTATTCGTCTACTTAATTTCAAGAAAGCTAACATTCAAATATCAAAAACAAGCATCAACAGAAAATGAGAGGATCATTGTAATTATTCATTTGAATCTTCCTCCCACCCACCAAAAAAGGTTTTTCTCAACTAAAAAGTAGGAATTTATTCTTTGAAACATATCCCTAACCCTATACAATTTTAAATAATGATATTTATAAGCAATGAAATATTTAATCATACCTTAAATAGTTTCCTATTTATTATGAAAGCTGCCTAAGTCATACTGAGAGAAGAATTTATAAGCCAGATATTTCAAAGCCAGCAATGTCTAATAAAACTTTCTAATAGCCACACGTGGCTTCTAAGCACTTGAAGTGTGGCTAGTGTGACTAAGAAATCGGTTTTATAATTTAATAAAGTTTTAATTTTAAGAGCTACATGTAGCTAGTGTCTCCTGCATTGGACAGTGCCATTTTAAGCTATTTAAATTTTCAAATAAACAATCTGTCTAGACCTTCTGATTTGATTTAGAAACTCTATGTGTAGTATAATATCTGAACCATTCTTTATCTTACACTTGTTACTAATCATATACCCACTCTTATTGCTTTTAATTCTATTAACTCATATTTTACTTACTTGAGATTAGCTATCAGGGCTTTCCAGGAATATCTGGAATCATCTTTAAGGTGATTTCTCAGTTCTTCAAGTTTTTGTGCATGCCTTTCTACTTGTGCAATGTTGAAATTGATTTATCAGATGTTGGAAAGTTTGCTTCTAAAAAGCTTTGATCTTTACTTATATATAATAATAAAATTAACCAGTTACTTATAAAATACCTATTTTGATCCCTTCCCTCAAAAACAATTTCATTGTTTCATTTATTTTACCTAAATATTTTATATCATTCTTATCTATAGCTATAATCAAAACCAACATTTTATAAATATATTGATATGAGCCATTACTTAGCAACAGAATTATAGCTAAGTGTTGATTTTTACATATCAAAACAAATCCAATCTTCCGTTTCTTTTAATATATAGAAATTTTAAGCAAGTACAATAACAATTTCAATAGCATTAAATAAAGATAATTCAAAATATTTACAAGAGAATTTAAGGTAACTGTTTTCCCAAAATCCTTTCAAAGAATACTCTTATTGTGATAAATTATGGAAAGGCAATAATTTGCTCTAAAGGACTAATATCTTCTACTACTAACTCCTAGAAGTTAATATGTAAAGGTCTATGGAGTGGGCATTCCTCACTCTGCATGGGAAAGACTGAAACCCATTTGGGTGTCTCAAGCCCTTTGAAATAGACCAAGCTTCAGAATAATAATGAGCAGTCAGAAGAATGAGAATGATCCACTGAATAAGATAACAGACAATAATTGATATTCTAGGCAGTAAGTCTACTTAAAAAATACAGCAACAATGAGTGCCCAAAAACCCACAATGAAAAAAATTTGAAACAGCCATTATGTGAAAACATAAGCAATCAGAGTAACAACTGAAGTCAGAAAGATTTGACAGAATAGCAGAAACATCTACCCTAACAGACACCTCCAATACTTATGATAGGAAGGACAGATGGAGAGCTGGGGGTGGCGTGGGGATGGGGGATGTAGTGAAGGCATAGTCCTAGGATGTAGCAAAGAGAAATTCTATCACTGGGAGTTTAAAACAGTCTTCATTTTAGTAATGGGTACACAACAGCACAAGTAAATACTGGGCCATATACTATAATTCTGAAATTGAGGGATTCAGAAGGGTGGAAGGGAAGTAGGGAATGTATGGAAACTCTATGGACAAAGGCAAGACCCAAAGAAGAAGACACCAATCATAAATTGAGTCAAAAATGGTCTAGCAATCAATCAGCTACAGTTATCAATTTATTGCTTCTCATCTAAAATTCATTCTTCATTGTCGTGCTTACAATAATGGGATGATTCTCTCTTGAGAGGCAGCATAACATTAACTTCATCAGTAGAGGGTCCTAGACACTAGAAGAAGAAGCTTTTTGTAATTCTGTTCTCTTGTTCTTTTCTCTTCTCCTCTCCTCCCCTCCCTGCCCCTCCCTGCCCCGCCCCGCCCCTCCCACCCCACTCTCTCTCCCCTTAATCCTAGAGCAGTGCACAGTATATGCCTAGTATGTTCATGTCTGGCAAGTTTCAACAGCACCACCCCCATTGCTTCCTGGCAAGGTCCCTGGCTTCTCCCAGAACCTCTTCTCAAATCCACCAGTGTAGAACCTCCCTTTGGGAAGTTCTCCAGCATACCACCTTTGTGGACAGCTTGCCAGCAAGAAGTACAGTGCCTCCCTAGATGACAGCTTTAACCAGCAGCACAGAGGATGACTTCCCAATGTACCACTCCCAAGGGCAGCTTCCCACTGAGTTCTGTTTCTACCACATGGCACCCTAGCAAACTTCTTCCCATCATTGATGACAACTTCTTCTTTTTCGCAAGACCCGAATTTTAGTCCTTGGTTAGAGGAAGGGAAAGGATGTGGGTACTCAGATTTGTTCCTCCTTGAGTGGCTGCTCCCTGTATCTTCTATCCCTTTATTCTTTTGTTTGGTTTGGTTTTGGTTTTCTTTGTTTTATTTTATTGTTAAATTTAATGGGGTGACATTAATTAGTAACAATTAGATAGTTTCCAGATGTACAAGTCCACATCACATCACCGATGCATTGCATTATGTGCCCACCACCCAGAATCAGCTCCCCTTCCATCACCATATATCCGGTGCCCAATCCCACCTCCCCCCACCCTTTATTCTTTAGGGTTGTCTTTATCACTGTAGTAGGTAGTCTTCTATTAAAATAATTCTGTTAAACTTTCCCTATTCAGATTACTGTGTCATTTTTGTCTCTTGATTAGATCCTGATACATTATATTTCCCAGTATGGATTAAATCTGAACATAAGTCTTTTCTGGGCAAAGAGAAAATGTCATAGAACTAAGGAGACATATACAAGATAGTGGGGTTGTCAGCTACAAGATTTCATTAAAGAGACATAGTAGGCACAGGTTCTAGCACAACTCTGAAGCATGTAGGCTACATGCTTATCCTCATTTCTCTAGTGCAGTTCATCATACATTCTGAAGGGTTCAACTTTGTTCATATAAAAAGACCACAAGCATTAACCTCACTAGCATGTAGTAACAACAAAATGTGTCAACAATAAACACAAGATTATTCTAAGATTCTGAAATGTTAGAATGAACAATAATCCTCTAAGGGAGTCTGTTAAAGGGGAAGATTCCTAACACACTCACACACGCAAACTTTAATTTAGTAAGTCTGGTTTGGAGCTCTGAAATGTGCATTTATAACAGGTATCTTAGGTGATATTTCAACATGGATCCATCAGTTATACTTTAAGAAACATTCCTTGAAAGGCAGACGATAATACAAACATACAAACATTTGGACAAAGTACCAGGTACACCAAATTAAGAAAATATCAAGTAACTATGGGTATAAGCACTGAAAAACTTGGAATTCCACATCAGAAGTTTAGTGGTATACTCAAAGATTCCTCCTGGTGAATATAAATGTATAAATCAGGATTTACATTAGAGATAATGGTGATTGGTATAAGCAGTAGACACAGAGTATAGTAGACACACTTGACAGCTATTTAGGACATCAAATCCAAAGGACTCAGGGATGAATTGAATACTGGGGCTAGATAGAATTGAGTTGTCAAGGTAAATTACCACACCTCTAGTTTACCCAATAGGATAGATGTTATAATACTACCACTCACTGAGATAGGGAACATTGGAAAAGGTGTGAGTTTAGTGGTAAAAACATGATTTTGACCCATTGCGTTTGAGGTAAAATAGTCTAGTAGGTAATTATACACATGTCTAGATTTCAGAGGATGGTTTTGAGCAAGAGGTGCGTATTTCTAAATTACCAGCATAAAGGTAATACTTGAGTGGAAAAACTGAATGAGACTGCCTAGGGGAAAAGTTTGAAGCAAAAGTGAAAAAAAGAAATAAGATATAGAATGAAATCTTGAGTCACTCCAACATTTAATGGTTAGATAAAAAGGTAACTCTCAAAAGAACACCTCCAAAGAGGTAAAACACTAGCCAGGAGAGTGTAATTCATAAAAGCCAAAGAAATTGTGTTTTAAAAATAAGGAAGTTATCAATAATGTTAGCTATGGCTAAGATAAAGAAAATTGCCTGTTGAATTTAACAACATATAAGTTGCAGAGAACCATACAGAAAGTCTTCTTTGTTGTGGGGACAGAATCCACAGTCTGGGTAGGCTGAGAAATGCTTCAGCAGTAAGAACAGAGTATGTAGTAAATTGATACCAAAAAATAATAATAATTTAGCTATGAACCAATAAACTATGGTCCTCAACAAACTGTTAAGGTTTTATAGACAATCCATAAACAACTCCAATCGTATTTGCTATCCCTAGTTGGCTCTTTCAAGGAGAGAATGCCCAGATTAATTTCTACACTATATGCCAGTTTATTAGTTAACACTTTTTAAGAAAAATTCAAATAATTTCATTATTCCTAAACCATCTGCAAGGTTTTTCTCTCCTCTCTTTTATAAATCTTGGTTATTGTCTTTATTCTGCAGTAATAATCTAATCAATATTTCCCTCATGTGAATGAATTTGCATACAAAAAACTGTTTTGAAAAATTGATTATGAAGGGCAAAAGACAGATAGGCCTATAACTGGAGGGGAATGTGGCATTAAATTAAAGAGACATGAGCGTATTTTAAAACTGTAAGGAAGGACACAGTTGAATGGCAAAAGTTTAATATACCAGGAAGAATGATTAATCAAAGTTCTGAGAAGTCAAGATGAGATCCAAAACAGAGGTAAAAGAATTAGTTTGATATGGGAGAAGGAATAGTATACTCTCAAAGAAGGAAAGGAAGATAGAATGAGTTGATGTAAATATAAATAAGTTTTTGTTTGGTAGCAGAAATTGAAGGAGTTCTAATCAGTGGCTTAGGGGAAGCCGGGATGGCTCAGTGGGTTAACTGCTCACTTTGCAGAACTGGGGACAGAGGATTGAATCCCAGCCCCGGCTTGTGTGGACACATATGCTGAACTGGGGAGTTCCCCCAGCTCAGTTCTCTCTCTGTCTCTGTATCTCTATCTCTCTCTCTCTCTCTCTCTCTCTCTCTCTCTCTCTCTCTCTCTCTCTCTCTCTCTCTGTCAAAAACAATAAAATAAATAAATAAATAAATCTTTAATCAGTGGCTTGTATTTCAAGCATTCTAAGTGACCAGCTGAGAGTAAAGATGAAAATGGAACATAGTGAGTAAGCTTAATATGATAACTAAAAGGGGTTGAAATTAATTTCAGATGCAATGGAACTGCCCAGGAATATTTAGAATAATTGTGTCTGTATCATTTTATATCATTTTCTTCAGCAGTGTTTCACATTTAAGCTATATACCCAAAGACTAAATAACTGCATTTGTTCAGAGTTAAGTTTTGTCAGACAAGGGCAAGAGAAAAAGAAAGAGGTGTGGGAGTTTAGGAAGTTAAGAAATCTGCTGCAGTGAAGTACATAGTCTCCAAGCTGGAAAAAACAAACAAAAAAAAAAGATGAGTAAAAAGACTGAAAGAAAGTAGAGGAATAACTGAACTGGTGGTCTTGATGAAGTCAAAGAGTGGTCAGAGCAGTACCGGTATTTAATGTAATAATTGGAAAGACAGAAATTTCTATTTTAATCATAAATTACCTAAATGAATAATTTTTAAAATAAAGCAATTTGGTTAATAATAAGGTCCAGAGTATGACTGAAAG
>PVKE010034959.1:0-17113 GCA_004027555.1 Craseonycteris thonglongyai | reverse complement strand
TTTATACAAACATTTAGGGATTGAGTTCTAATGATACATGTTTTTCTATCAAAGGTATCATAACAAGTTGCTAATTATTCAGATTGGATCATAATGATTTTGAATTCTTATAGTCTACCTGCTAATCAAAATATATTTAAAAAATATAAAGCTATACATATTCAAATTTAGTTGACCTATTTATTTCTATATGTATGTATGTATATTTGTCTATCTGTATCTTCATTAAATAAGAACATTTCCAGCATTTAATTGACCTGATTTTAATTGTGTTTACTTTCTAAGTTTTGAAATCCATTTTATGTTTTTGTGATATTTGGAAAATAGGTCTTCAGCTTTAGTATTGCTGAAGATATGGATATTCTAAAGTTAATTGTGTTCAAGAAAGGAATAAGCCTCTGTCCCTGGGACTGCTCTCCTCCCTAGAATTTTTACTGATATGAATGGTGGTAATCTTTCTTTTTTCTTCCTTTTTCTTTTCTTTCTCTTTCTGTGAATGCTTTCTGAAAACCCTGGTGCAACAGAGAAAAAAAAATGATTCTGTTGCTCTTGGGTACACTTACAGATAGTGGATACTATGTATTTCCCAAATATATAGTTATGGAATGATTGAAAAATGGAATGCTTCCACACAAAAAGATTAAAGAAGTTTGTGAAATTGTGTACTATTGTTATACTTCCGAGATTCTGCCCTAGTGAAAGGGATTCATTTTCATCTTGACTCCCATTTAGGAATTTTATTCTTGTTACCAAAAGGAATTAGATGCTCTTTTTACACCAAACCTTAGACCTGAACACAAAATTCCCAGAACTGGGCAGAAATCAGTAAGCCATACTGTCTACAGACAGAAAGAGATACCATTGTGGGATGATAAGCAAGGCAGACACCACCAACATTTATTTGGGTATTTTAGAGATGAAAAAATCTTCATGGTAATATTTGATAAAGACTGCGAACAGAAATATAAATCTAAATAAGCTCATAAAATGAGAATAAGAATGTATTTGAAGAATAATGAAGGCACAAATTCAAGTAAGCAGTGCTACATTTAAAATAAATAAGAAAAGAGATAAGAATAGAACAAATAGAAGAGAATTCAAAAAACTTAAAAAGGGTCAAAACAAAGACAGTTCCACTGACTGATGCTTTTCTAAGTTTCTACAAAACCAAAGAAGGATTCTTTCTCTATTGGGATAATATGAGCTGAGAGCTCCCCGTTGTAACTTCAGCCTATGCCCTCCTGAGGCTGAATATACCTGATGGACTTGAGGATGAGTGCCATGTAACCACAATTGTCTGCTATGTTGTTACTTAGTAACACAGAGTAAAGTCTTTGAGAACATTGAAATCAAACAGTGAGAAACCTAAAGGAGTTTAACATCTTTAAATGTGGGAGAAAAAGTTAAAATAGTCTGACATTGTAGATAAGCTCCTAGTTTTTGCTTTAGTTCAGAGAACATCAGAACCTTGCAATCTGATCTACGTAGATGTTTTCCAGTGTAAGGATGTTTGTTCTTTAGTTAGTTAGTTAATAAATAAATAATAAATAAATAAATAAATAAATAAATAAAGTCAAATTCTATATGTAGAGGTTTGGATCTAAACCTAACATTTGACCAATTATAATAGGTTATCAGTATCTCAAATCCAATACAGCTATAGTAAATTTACATTAAACAAATGCATTGAAAAATTTGTTTCCGTCCACTTATTTAATCTTGATTTAAATAGTTCACAGCAAAATTTATTTTGTTACTATTTTTAATAAAATTTAGTCTCCTCCTTTTCTTGTTTATTAGACAAGTGGGAGAAAAACAACAGCTTTCTTTCATATTTACTGTGAGCAATAAAGCAGTAAGTCATGAGCAATCTTGAGCCATACTGATGAAATGTTACACCTCAGAATTCAGGCAATATGTCCACAGAATAGGAGAAAATTAAAAATACTAAAACTGATCTGTGAGAAGATTAAAAACAAGCCTCTTATAATCTCTTTTCTCTTGTCAGAAGTGGATTAAAAATGAAAAGGCTCTCCTACCACCTCAGTAGGTTCATGAAGTATATACCCTGAACATCATTAGAATTTTGAACAACCATCTGATAGTTTAGCTGACTTATTTTTCTTATAGAACATATACTTCTCAGGATTCTCTTAATATAAAAGAAGGTTTGACTTGATTTTTCTCAAATCTTTGACTTTTCTTAGCTTATTAATGACAGTATAGCTCATCATGCAAATGTGACTGCTTATCATACAAAGGTAAATATGCCTCTATTCATACAATCATAGAGTCACAGTTTAAAACAAAGTTCATACTAGAAAGATGCTTAGCACAAGTTTACTTTGCAAAACAAACCTCCAGTGGGCTAAGATTTCTCCTTCCTGATTTTAATGCTTTCATCAAGAGTAATGTAGAGTGAGCCCTAGAAATTTCTTGTACTTCACAAATTAGTGACCACTTTACACCACTGTCAGCCATGAGACCATCAGAAGTAATCTAATTTCACTTTTATTTGTGTTTAAATCTGTTGCAACTAGAAACTAAAAACACATTTGCTTAAGCTACTTCCTTGCCCAACCTTCTCCCACTAAAGAGTCTTTGCCTTGGTTGTTAATCTTACCTTCTGTCTAGAACCCTCTTGATTCTGGGTATCCTACTCATATCTTCAAGTTCTATAAGGCTTTACACCATATTGCATACTCAGTGACTACTTACATAACCGAACTAAAAAAGTCATCCTTTCTATCCTAGTGTTCCTTACCTTCCTCACATCCCTTATTTTTCTTATAGTATAACTCACTCTTTACATGTGTGTGTCTGTATGTATTAACTTCATTGTTATACATACATGTAACTTACTTGATTAGTTATATTTCCTTACTGGAATATAGGCTCCAAGAAAGCAAGAATGTTGCCTAGTATTCACTGTTGTACCTTCTGCACTTAGAACAGTGCCTAGCCTATAATTTGTAATCAACATAAATTTGTTGAATGGGTGGATGAATGAATGAATGAATGAAATATTGGAATATATCCCGAGTTTACATTATTTTGGGAGAAGATTTTTTTAATGACACTAAAGTAATTAGTATTAGCTAGTAGAAAAAAGAAATCACTCTCAATTGATGAAGACACTTGAGTATTCTCAAAGAAACTAGAAGTATTAATAGTCTGGTGAATTTTTTTATTGTTAACTATTGCAGTGATGTTGGTTAGTATAAATTACGTAGGGTCCAGTTGTACAATTCTGTAGTACATTGTCTATTGTCGCATTATGTGCTCACCACCCAGAGTCAGTTTTCTTTTCATCAAAAAAAGAATTATATACACACACACACACACACACATATTTTAAGATTATTTTATTGTTTTTGACAGAGAGGCAGATACAGAGAGAAGGGGAAGGGCCCAGAGCAGTCTCCATAGTTGTACATCATCAGGTTTTGCCATAGTTTCATTCTACTTAGGTAGTCAGGGAGACTGTGCAGAGCGGGAACTGGGCTGAGGGCCTCCGCCATGGGAAGCTTGCAACAGTGAGAATCAAACTGGGTTCACACCCTAGTTCAGCATATGGGTCCACACAGGCAGAGGCCATGATTCGATCCTTGGACCCCAGGACTGCAAGACGAGCACTTAAGCTGCTGAGCTATCCCAGCATCCCCTCATCACCATGTATCTGATGCTCCCTACCTCACCTCTCTCCCCACTTACCCTCAGGTAACCACTGAACTATTCACTGTGTCCATGAGTTTTTGTTTCTTTGTTACTTTCAATTTTATATTCCACATATGAGTGAAGTCATATGGTTCTTAATTTTTTCTGTCTGGCTTATTTCATTCAGCGTGATGATCTCAAGTTCCACTCATGTTGTCGCAAATGACAGTATTTTATCTTTTCTTATAACTGAGTAATAGTCCATTATATATAAATACTTCTTATAACAATGAAGAACCCACAAAAGTCTATAATGGACACCTACATTATTCCTGAAAGGACATCATTTTCCTTTGTAATTTTGTCTCCTGGAGAAATACCTGGTCCAGTTACACCCTGTAAAAGACAAATTCTATCCCATCAAATCTGTTTACTATAACTATATAATGTTTGTTGCTTATTGTAGAAAAATGTGCAAACAATATTAAACTATATCTTCTTCTTTACACACAAAATGGTGGCATACTCCTACTCTGAAGCAATTATCAGAACTAAAATTGGAAAACAATACCAACATAATTTTAGTGGACAAATGACAACTAAATGTATAAAAAATGGTGGAAGTACACATTTTGAAAGTCTGGCTCTTAAAATCTTTTTTTATTAAATTTGAAATCATTTCCTTACACAAAACTCTAGTTAATTTATCTGGAAAAGTTGTACCTCTGTGATAAGCAATTAACACTCTCTAAGGTTAAGAAATTGTGTGTTTTTTTAGAGTACATAGGTATTGATTTCCATTTGGCTTGAAAAAATTTTGAAACTCCATTTATCTAGCACAAAAGTAGCTTATTTTTGTTTTATAACAGACTACAATTTCTCTGTTACTGCAAATTTATATCCAAGTAAACTGTTGATCTTCTGTCAAATGTAATGGCAAACTTTTTTGTCTAAGTTATAGAAGTAAGACCTTTGTAGATCAAGAGAACTTCCTTTATCTAGAAAGGTCTTACTATTAAAGATTCTTGCATTTTTTTATTGGACTTTTCATAATTTCAAGTAATGAAAATAAAGAGTGACATACACACACATATTCACAGGTGAATTAATAGTATAGGTAGAATCTCTGGTTAACTTATAAGTTCTGTAGCATATAGACTTAGAGAATGATTAAATTGGCTGACTGTATACACTGCTCATTTGTTCATTTGTTTTATCACAAAGAACATTTTTATATCTTTGTCCCATATATAGTTTTGATATTATAAATTGTATTTTAATCAAATGAGTTTAATTCTATTGCTTAATCAAATATTAATACTTGAATTTTTCTTACTAAGAGCTTTCCTGTGGGGGATGCTGGGATAACTCAGCAGTTTGAATGCTTGTCTTGCAGCCTCAGGGTTCAAGGATCGTATCCTGGCCCTAGCCCATGTGGACACATATGCTGAATTGGGGTGTGTCCCCAGTTTGGTTCTTGCTGGGGTGAACCTCCTATGTGGGAGGCTCCTAGTTTGGCTCCTGCCCCAGGTGTGCTTCCCATGTAGGAGGCCCCCAGTTCATAGGGGCATTCCCATGGCTGGTTCCTGCCCTGTGTGGCTCTGAGCCTCCAACCCGGTTCCTGCCCTATGCAAACCAACATCCACCTGTGGAATAAGACTATATTGCAAACTAATGACATATAGCTATAGAGATTGCTCTGTGCCATCCCCTTTCTCTCTGTCTTTCTCTGTGTCTCTGTCTATCAAAACCAATAAAAGAAAAAAAATGAACTTTTGTTTGATATTTAACATAATCAAGTCAATTTATACTTATGCTAGTGTTTAATTTATTCCACATATGACTGTTAAACCATAAATGTTCACTCTGTGATATGCAAACATTTCAGGCCAAAGAAAATATTCTCAGCAGTTTCCACAGTCTCTTCTATATATCAGTATATGATAGGTTGTCTATTTGTTTATTTACTAGATAATAACGAGGCTAGCACACACATAATTTAAAGGGAAATGCTCACCGATGCTACACTTTGCCATGAATATTCTTCTTCACACTGTACATTTTGATGTTCTTTTATTTTCATTCATTTCAAAATGTTTTCTGTTTTTCTTGTAATTTCTCTTTACTCATAGTTTATTAAGTATTGTTTGTTTTCAAATAATTGGAGATTTTCTACTAATTTATCTGGCATTAATTTATATTTCATTGTAGTCATGATACATCATCTGTATTATATAAATCTTTTCAATTGATCATATGACCCTGCATATGAGCAATCGCAGTGAATGCTCTATGTGTTTCTGTAAACAATATGTATTCTGTTGTCATTAGAAAGAATGTTCTATACATATCTATGAAACTATAGAGGTTGGTAGTATTTTTTAATTTTTTGTATTCTAGCAAACCATTTTCACATTTTCTATCAATGAGAGAGAAACATTGAAATCTCCAGTTAAAGTTGTGACTTTGTCTATTTTTTCAGTTCTTCAGTTTTTGTTTTTTGCATGTTGAAGCTCTAATACTAGATTCATGCACATTTAAGATTGTTATGTGTTCATTTTGCTTTTATCATTGTAAAGTGCCTCCCTTTATTCCTGTTTTAAAGTATGATTTATCTAAAAAGCTGCTTCAGCTTTCTGATGTCTACTTTGTCACTAATGTTCCTCTAATGCCACTAATATTAATGTTACTAGATTTATCTCTGTCTTTATATTAGAGCTGTAGGCACGATATGGTTTGTCTTTCTAGTAATACATTGTGTTCAAGCTGCAATAATACCTTATAGTTTACTTTAGAAGACGTTAGAAACAAAAATGCCAAAATGTTGTTATTGGTTCTGGAAAGAGGTTCATAGCCCTTTATTATTATTATTATTTTAATAACTATATATATATATATATATATATATATATATATATATGAACATTTGTCACCATATATTTTAAAGCATAATATTTCCTCAAAAATTATACACACACACACACATGTGTGTGTGTGTGTGTGTGTAGACCTTCCTTCATTGGATGACAGAGTATGTGCAAAACATCACATTGTTTCAGGGACATGATAGGACTCAGTAAGTTGTAGTCTCTTTTCTTCTCCCCAACCTCTATTTAGTAGATGAATTTGTCAGTGATTATAAATGTATTAGCATGTGCTCAAAAGCTTGTGACTGTTACCATGTTAAAAAAAAAATCAAAATAAAACATAAAATGTGCCATGGCTATGAAATCTTAAACTTTTCTTAGCTGAAAAGTAAAAGTCAAGAATGATCTCTTCCTGATAGATATGATAGGACAAAAATCCCACATCATCCTTCCCAAAGTGATCTGAACTTTATAGCTACTTTGTGGGAGGAAGTGAATGCCACCGCATTAAGGGAAAGAAAGTGGTGGTGGTGGAAATACCAGTTCCTCTCCCAGCCTCCACTGACTACTGAGGTAGGACGGTGTAATAACCTACATATGCCCTCCCTCTCCAAGTTCACACTTTGAAGCCCTAACCTCCCATGTGATGCCATTAGGAGAGGAGGTCTTTTGAAAGTACTTATATTTGGATGAGACAGTGTGCATGGTATCCCCATGGTAGGATTAGTGCCCTCATAAGAAATGGAACAGAGTTCTCCATCTCAGCCACACAAGGACAGAGTGAGGAGGTAACCATCTGGACACTAAGAAGAAGACAGTCACCAGGAACCAAAATGAATCCCTCAGCACCTTGTTCTTGGACTTCCCAGCCTCTAGGACTATGAGAAAATAAGTGTTGTTGTTTAAACCACCCATCTATGGTATTTTGTTACAGCAGCTCCAGCAGACTGAGAAGGAGGTGCTTCTTACTTCAGTGTTAAGGGAGAGAAGTGGGGAGTTCTGCTTATAAGGCCTCCAGTAATGTCACTCTGGATGGGAGGGGCTGGAGTTCCTTGCTACTGTTCCCTTGTGGCCAGCCTCATTACTTGTGGACAGTGGTGAAAGTCCTGACTCCCATAGGCCTCCTCAGACATCACCTTGGTAGGAAGGGGAACGGTAGCCTGTTGGTGCTGGTGGGTGGGGAGTCCCCAAAGTATCGCAGCAGGTCTCCTGTTACACTATAGCAGGGATGGTATTGATGGTAGATGTGTGGAGGCTCATTACCTCCTAGCAGAGATGAAGTCTTGAATTCCATGTGGCCTTTGCTGGTGGAGTGTTATTGGCTAAATATTTTTTGTTTTGGTCGGTTGCCTAATTCCTAGTCCTTTGGTAGAGAGAACTTGCTTTGCTTAAAACCGTTTTGTATGTATGTGCCTGTTGGCATTTCTGGTTGCTGGCTTTTCTGCATTTTCTAGCATTCAATTCTAGGTAGGTGAAGCCGAAAGAAAACCAGGTAGTCACCACCATGCTGTTCTTTAAAAGATCCCTTGCCAATTAGCTCTTTATCTTTCTTGATCATCTTATGCTTGTTTTACATATAATTTATGTTTCATGGAAGCTGAAGTTGGTAACATAAGTTTTTAGAATTCAAAGTGTGAGGTTTTATACTTCTTTATTAAAAAGGCAATTCGTGTAAGGAAGATGGTTCAGTGGATGGCACAAAATTAGTATGCAGTGACCTTTAGGAAGTCCAAGATTCATGTGTAAACACACACGCACTCACACTTTTCCATAATACCTAGGCCTTTGTGAGGCTGACCTAGGCTTTCTATACACAGAACTGGTCTCTGAGAAGAGCAGAGTTGTCAAAAATCAGGGCTATTGAAAAGCCATCCCAGTGGGGTAGCTCTTTGGGAATGGAGTTGTTTGTTAAGCATTTCTTCATAAGAAATAAATCTTTTTAAAAGTTGTTTCATAGTCTCTGGATCGCACAGAATTCTGAAATCATAAAAAAGTGAAAAACCTTATCATTTTAATATGTGTATTTTCATAAGTGAGTTTCACCTAAAAGTTTATTTCAATGACTTTATGTAGATATGAACAGAGTTTTGGAAGTTTTAATACATAAAAGGAGAAGGGGAAAAGAGGGAATTTACTATCATGTCATCCCTGCGAACAGAATCAAACTTTAAGTGTGAATTGATCACCTTCTTAAGTCTAATTTTTGTACTGAGAACAAATACTGTTTTTGCTCAACATACCCTCTACATTTATGCTTGAATTATTAAAAAAAGAAAGAGAGAAAGAAAAATAAAGGTGGAAAATGAAACCTATATATTTTATACTTCTGACCTTCAACAAGCTCTGAAAAGAGGGCAGTATTATGTCATTGTACATTTTGGTGGATTTTAAGAGAAAAGCTAGAGTCCTGAATAATTCAAAAGATATCATTAAAATATATAACTAGAAATCAAGATTTTTGAGTCTCTTAACATCCTTAATACGTACTTTATGCTCTAAGTGTTTTAATGATTAGTTATTATCATAAGTAACAAGAATTCTAAATATCCTTTTTTCAATGGCATGAGGGGGACCCCCCCAAAATAGAATTCATTTATTAAAAAGTATGTATTTATTCTTACATTTTAAAACTTCAGTCATCTTCAAAGTACTCTCCATTTGATGCAATACACTTATGGAGACACTTTTTCCACTGCTTAAAACAGATTCTGAACTCCTTGATTTTGATGCCTGTTAGTGCTTCTGCCATTTTTGTTTCACCTCTTCCACATCAACAAAACATTACCCTTTGAGGGCTTTTTTCATCCAGGGACACAAACAAAAAAAAGTCGCTCAGGGTGAGATGGGTGACTAGGGAGAGATGACAGGGGGGTCATGCTGTTTTTGATCAAAAACAGATAGACACTCATCGCAATGTGGGCAGGTGCATTGTCATGGTGAAAGAACTAGTTATCTTCTTGCCACAATTTGAGACATTTCTTATGCAAATCATGACACAACCTTCTCAAAACTTCCAGATAAAAAACTTTCATTGAATCTTTTGACCTGAAGGAACAAATTGCAAGTGCACATTTTCTCTCACATCAAAGAAATATAATTCCATTTTTTGGGGGGGATCTCCCCTTGTATATGTATATGCATACACACACATACATATATATGTGTATGAGAATCAAATGGCTTTAGTTGTGTTATTTAATTTTGCTATTCCACCATTAATATTTTATTTTTTTATTTTTTAAATATTTCTTTTTTTCTAAACATTTATTTATTTATTTTTGAGAGAGAGAGAGAGAGAGAGAGAGAGAGAGAGAGAGAGAGAGAGAGAACTGAGCTGGGGGAGCTCCCAGTTCAGCATATGGTTCCGCACGGGCCGGAGCCAGGAATCGATCCTCGGTCCCCGGCACTGCAAAGTGAGTGCTTAACCCACTGAGCCATCCCGGCTTCCCCTAATATTTTCTTTACAGTAATATATTGCAAATGAATATACAGAATACTTTAAAATGTTTTATTGTTATCTCTCTTTAAAGAAATACTGGTCTTTAACATGGGAAGTACAGCTTATGTGATTTTAACCTGTTGAATTTGTGTACTCAAAGGTATTACATATATATGATGTGTATGTGTGCATATAATATAAAAGGAAAAAGGTTTAATGTTCTCATTTTTGTTTTCTAAAACTTATGTAACAATAAGATATGAACCTACCATTAGGAGCACAAATTCATGTGGATGTAATATGGAGCTCTGTTGTTTTGTGTTCTCCATAACTAAAATTTTCCATTAGAGATCTTTCAGTCTTAAAATGAAGAGATAACTATGATACATGTTTATGGCCAAAATAATAGCTTAGGTTTATCTAGATTCAATGATAACCAAAAGAAATTCATATAGATAAAAGAGATGGCATTTTGGACATTCCACAGACTATTAAAAAAAAAAAAAGGAGAGACTAGAACTTATTTTTCTCTTTCTTTTGACATTGACTAGCCCTCATGTATACAGTGGCAGGTTTCATTAGTTTGAACTTTGTAAATGCTTTTCATTTGCTGCTGTAATGTCTTGCCACAAACTCGGTGGCCTCATTTGCGCTTACTATGTTATAGCTCTGTAGGTCAGGAAGGTCAACATGAGCATCACTGGAGTAAAATTGTGATGTTGGGAGGACTGGATTTCTTTCTGGGAGCTGTAGTGGACAATTCATTTCTTTTCATTCACCAGCTTCTCCAGGCAACCCATATTCTTTGTCTTGTGGTCTTCCTTCATCTTCACAGCCAGCAATGTTGCAACTCTGTATCTTTAGTAGTCGCATTTCTTTTCTGACTCTACCTGTTTCTACTTTTAAGGACACTTGTGATTGCATTGGGCTCACTTAAATTATTCAATTTAAACTCTTATCATAAAATCAACTAATTAGCAGCCTTAATTCCATCTGCAACATTAATTCACCTTTGCAAGGCAACCTAACACACTCACAGGTTCTGATGAAATGATGGAGACATCTTCAGGAACCATTATTATGGCTAGTACAAATAAACTTTAAATTTATTTGCAAGAGGAAAGATACTCTCTTTCAACCTATTCAGGAATTTTACAATTTCTCTTTTTAAGCCAAATACACTATTTCAGTAATACTTTTAGATTTAGGTCAGTCCGTTTTTTTTTTTTAGCTCAGAAACTTTTGTTATAATAAATAACATTGATTTATTTAAAAATCTTTTGATTATGTAGCAGTTGTGAGGAAGATTTTGTGAAGCTGCTTGTAGTCCATAGGATTAAAATATTCAAAGTAAAATAAGATATAAATGATTTGGGCATAGGTTAAAAAAAAAAAATTTTAAATATGTTTTTGCTTTCTTTGTTTCTAAATTCCTCAAAGACAAGAACTATAATCTTGTTCACATCTGCATACTCATGGATTTATATGCATGTGATAGATCCTAATAATTGTGTAATTAACAAATGAAAGCAACTATTAAAATATTGGAATAAATGCTTTGAAATCAACATTTTAATAATTGAATGTTAGGGCCTGTAATTTTTCTAAAAATATAAAACAGTGGTTAGTTTGTATCATTAATTTTAAGTTTTTTTTATTCAACAGCTAGAATTTAAAAAAATTAGAAAGCCCAAAATATAAAATAGTAAAGAAGCTAGTGAAATGCCCATGGGTATAAGTTAATTATTTTATTATTAGTTTGTGTTCATTTATAGGATATTGTAAACTACAACCTTTATATAAATATGGGCAAATGAGGTCTTAAAAATAAATGTATGATAATAATGAGTCCTCAAATAGAACTCAGTGTTGCAATACAGAATAAATTAAGAAAGAGGAATGTTCTTCTATTTGCTTCAATTAATTTTTAATTTAGTGCCTATTTTTGCAGAGAATAGGAATACATATTTCATAAGATACTATTCTGTGAACCCATAGATTATTAATATGCTGAATAAAATATTTGACTTATAATTCACTTAACTTAGACTACTCCAGTGCTTAAGAGAGTATCTGGCAAGCAGCAGTATCTCAGAATTGTTTTTGAATGAACAAAGGCAAGGCAATGTTAAATTTTCCAAGTACTTGATCATTAAGGGGTAGGGGAATTATATGCTCATATTTCTTTTTCAATTTTCTCTGTTTGCCTAAAGATTTCTGGTATGGATCTGAGATCATTTTTTGATGTTATCTCAAATCAAATGACATCCTAAATGGTCAGTAGCCATAAAACAAATAGAACATAAGTGGAAGGACCCCAAAAATCTTTTTCCAAATTAAACCCAATAGAAAACATGAGAGACAGCTCTTAGAAGAACCATTGCCACAATCTTAAGTGACTGCTTTCATTCATTCTATTGTTTCCTATCACTGTCCCACTTAGTGGAACTCTTTGTTACTTAGTCTAATTTATAACTTATTTGGAAATTGTCATGTTTTGGTAAACAAAGACCTAGCTTACTGGTCACTACTTCAAAAAGTACTCTATTTAGTTCATATCCTCAAATGATTTTAGTCAATCTTGGATTCATAACCCCTATTTTACATGGAGTCTGAAAAATATTTCCAAGATTGTTGTATATAGTACTTGCCCAGTAAATAGAGTTGAGTCACTTATTGAGATGTTGTGAGATGTTTTGAAAATTTAATTAATTTAAGTCTCATAATCAAATTGTGAAGTGACATAATTATATTCATTTTACAGATGAAAAAATAAGGCTTAAGATAGTGAAATATTTATCCAAGATCATATAATGGTAGAGTTAGAGCTTAAGTCTATATATATCTGACTCCAAAGCCCATACTCATGAGCATTGAGTTATAGTGCCTAATAAATGAAATTCATGAGTATTTTTAGTTTCATAACAAGGGTCATGGTTTCTCTCTTTCTTTGATTGGGTTGTACAATCCTGTAGTTATTTACTCATTTTAACCCCCAAACCTCGTGTAGATGACCTCATTTTTGTTTGATGAATTTTTGGTTTGTAAACATCAGCATTGACAATGATGTTCCTCCTAGATCCGTAAATATACCTTAATGATATGTGATTTACTGTCCTGTAACCATTTACTTCAAAGCAGAATACAGTTGTCACCTTAATCTGTAGTTTTACTTGCCATGGTTTCAGTTATCCACAATCAGCTGTGGTCCAAAAACATTAAACAGAAAATTCCCAAAATAAACAATACATAAAATTTTAGTTGCGTGCCATTCTGAGTAGTGTGATGAAATCTCATACAATCGCAATCCATCCCACTGGGGATGCAAAAAATCCCTTTGTCCACTGTATCCATGCTGTATGCACTACCTACCTGTTAGTAACTTAATAGTAGAATGAACAGACATACTATTTTAAATGGTACAGAAAATAATGATATTGTCTCATTTCAAGTGGTATGCATGGTCAGCCTACTGACATCTTGAATTTAGCCTGGTGAGACTAGGCTGACCATATGTACCATTTGAAACAAGACAGTATTATTCTTTTCTGTCTCATTTGAAATAGTATTTCTGGTCAGCCTACTTAGTAGCTATCTTCGTTATCATATCAATTGTATGGTATGACACTGCTTGTGTTCAAGTAACCCTTATTTTACTTAATAATGACCTCCAAATCATTCATATAACATTTATTATAGTATACATATTTTTGGATTTTTTTCTATTTTGTTAATGTTGTTAATATCTTACTGTGCCTGGTTTCTAAATTAAACTTTTCATAGTTATGTATAGAAACAAAAACACAGTATACATAAGTATCAAACTATCCCTGTGATATTAGGCATCTACTGGGGGCCTTGGAACGTATAACTCATGAATAAGGGGGACTTGTGAATGGTTGTTCATGATAACTGTGTCATTGTCCGGATCTCTCTACATCTCACAAAACACTTTCTCACATTAAGATTCTATACTAAAAAATGTAATGGAATTGGGTCCTTTCCTCTTTTTTTTCTCACAAGTCTTCAAAACCTTTTTCTAAAAAGTTGACATGATCTAAAATAAACTTTTAACATGTAAAACTGTATTATTATTTAACTGTTTAAAATTTCAGTAACATGCAGTCGTGTCATAACGCTCTCTCTCTTTTTAGGCAGTATTTATTAAAATACTTGCTTCAAGTAAAAATATTCTTTTTATTACCATCTCCAAATATGTGCTTCTCTACTTAAAGTACTTTCAAGAGCAAACTGTGTAGGCATATTTCAAATGGCCAAATGTATACTTATTAGTGGGATTTCTCACTCTTACCTCAAATAATTTAATCTGCTGAAACATACATAAATCATACATCTCCTGCATTAGAAAGGAACCTAATATGTTTATATATTTTATGGCTATAGGTATAAAATATATAATTGTGAACATTAGCATTTCATTTTCACAGAGCAGCTGCTTGTTTATGATCCCTTAGGACTGTATTAAATTTGTGAGTAGAGTTGAAAGTCATCATGCTTACTTAGATCTGTTCCCTGTCATCATACATCAGAAATATTTTTTCTGAAATGATGCCTTAAGTACCAAAGGTATTTAGGAACCAATCTCTAGCCTTTTCTAAGATATTGTCCCTATCACATTTTGTCTCCTTTTTTTTTACTTCTTTTATTTCATAAGTATCCTTGTGGCCAGAATATAGCTTCTATACTGCATTATTATCTGCTCTTTGTGTTATGTTTGAATTTTTAATGAATTCTAATTAAGAGTCTTAACAATTTATTTTTTGATAATGTTCCCCAAGACTACATAAACCTCAAGAAAAAAAGACAGAGAAAATGCTGCTGAAAGTGATTTTTAAAATTATTTTCAAATATACAAAAGAACACAGTGTGTCAGTTGGGTACCATCATACATTATATACATGTCTAACTACTATAAACCTGAAGCTAAAGGTGATTTTTTATTCTCCTCCTCTATGCTAGTCTCCCACCCCCTTGATAAACACTTTTGTTTACACAGAGAAAGACAACCAAGTTCAAAGGAAGAAAGGATCTGTCTAAACATTTTGTTAGTTTTTGTCACATGCCCAGAGTGAGTTCAGGAAGAATGGTCCTGTGCCCTTTTTCTGTCTGTGACCCACTTCTATCTTTTTGTGTAGCATATATATGCCCATCATATTGTTTGATTTTTATTTATTACTATACATAGTTATCACTTTATATACAACCAAAATTCCATATGATGTTTGATATTTCAGCTAATGCATGGTTAGGCCATTATTTTATTTTATTTTATTTTACTTTATTTTATTTTACCTTAGGCAGTTTATACCATGAACCAATATTATCTAGTCTATCTGCCTATCTATCTATTAATATCTATCTATCTATCTATCTATCTATCTATCTATCTATCTATCTATCATCTATCTATCTATCATCAATCTGTCATCTATGTATCCATCCATCCATAGACACACCTATAAGTACCTGTATACATTTGTACATATGACATAGAAAAGCTGCACCAAAGTCTATCTTGTAAAGTTTTCATTCTTGGGACAGTTAGAATCAAAATTGGTGCCCAAAAATGTTGTTTTATAAAACTGTTACAATAAAAATCCTGGTTCCTGGATAGGTTACAGTGATCGCAAATTATAATAATAATGAGGTCCAATTATCTTATAAAATGTTATTCTATTTATCAATTGAATTATATTGATACTTTATTTTCTAGAAGCATTCCTGCTCTGAGAGTAGCCAAAGCTAAATTTAAGGCTTAATAAGAAGATAGTGTCTTTACAAACTCTTCACTTCCATTAGGATTACTGAAAAATTATTTTGGGTGAAAACCAATGTACATAGCAGGGATGACTAGTTGTAAGGATTACTATATTTTTGGAGTGAAAGTAGGAAAATGATCTGTCTATAACAAAGATTTATTCTGTTAGCATACGACGGTTGTCTGGAAAGTATCCATTTAGGTAACCATTCTCATTATATTGAAATGGCTGGATTTTTTTTTTTCTTTTTTCTGGACATCCCTGGTATTTCGGGAGTATGTGACTTAAAGATCCAAATGGCTAGGTGCTAGTGATTTATTTTTTTTCTATAAATATGTAGCAATTCTGGCAGGCCCTTCTAATAATTTAAAATATTTATTTGAATTATGAGTGTCTAGGCTGCCAGTCTTTACAACTGGCTCTAAATATTTCAGTAACTTGAGCAAAATTGCTAGGATTTCGAAATCACCAAGTGAAATAAGTTGTAGAACAAGTCTTTGTTGAAATCATGAAGGATTCATGTCAAGATAATTCACTAATTTCTAGTGTTTTGTCTCCAGTGTTAATAAACATATAATTACGGTTCAGGTGAAAAGTAAAATAAGGAGCTATAGAGTTGTAAATGGCAAAAGTTTTTAGGTGTTTTAATTTTTACATATGCCATTTTTTCATAGAGTGTAAATTGTAGGATATTTCTTCAGAACTTGTTCATGCTCATAGTATACGAATGCCACACATTGTACAGTACTTAAAATGTGTATTACTTACACAAACATTTATGATATTATTTAATTTTATTCTCAAAATGTCTCTGTAAGGTTGGTGGTTATGGACAGTTTAAAAGTTGAGTCTCTTTATATGTAACTTATCTTTAAATGTGTGCCGTGACTGTACAGACTTGTCTCAGGGGAATTTTCACGATTTCTCAGGTCACAGACACTAAACCCACCCATTAATTTGACAGCCTAATAAATGAATAACAGGAGTGAATGAACGTACCTGACCTAACCAGTAAGGGGTACGTGGAGGATCCAACACTGGCCACAATAAAGGTCATAGTTCAGAGAAACACTACTTTTCTTTCTTCCTAAAAATACTGATATCTCTTATCTCCTCTCACCTAAAACACCAATATACAAAATATTTGCTATAGAAATGGACACAACTAAAAAATGAAACTGGAGTTGAACCAGTTCTCCAAATTGCTTTTGAAATAATAGATTTTAGTAAAAAATAATGTCAATAATGTTAGATGTCAATATGTAGGCAAATTTTTATATTTTTTAATGATAGAAAATTCTTAATGATAGATTCTTAATGATAATCAGAGATACTTAGCTGACTTTCTGTTATAAGCTATGTTACAAAAC